>OZ020622.1:20704160-20924160 GCA_963971575.1 Liopterus haemorrhoidalis
CTTTTATTAAACCTAAAAAGTTATAAACATAATTGTATTAATATAATTATTAATTATTACTGAAAACAGCTTACTAATTATTAACATACTGATTATATTGGTCAATAGTTTTATTGGTTTATGCCCTTTTGGACGTAGGTTTCCCCCAAGAGTCGCTACTGCAGTTTGGTTAATTCCTTACGTTCCACAGTATAGGTACCAACCTCTTGTCTGATGTCATCTATTTTTTTTTTGTCTTCTTATGTTTCTTTCTAGATCAAGTGGTACCCACTCTGACATTTCTTACCCAGCCTTTCTGTCGCATTATGTGTCCTGCCCAGTTCTATTTAAGGTGTTTATTTAAACATTGTAATGGTTGTAGTTACGTCTGCAATTTGCGTTCGGCTTTTCATATGTTTAATTGTCACTCGATCCTTCCATGTAAGAGATAACATACTTCTTTCCATTTTATTTTGACATATTTTATTTTACTAAGTTGGTTTTCTATTAGTGCCCAAGTTTGTGATCCGTATGTTAAAACAGGACTAATGCATATATCAAAAGTTCTTCATTTTATATACATACAGGTATATACATACATTTATATACAGGTGGTTTACTCTTATTAATTTGTTTCAGTGACCAATATTTATTCCATGCACATTTCGTTCTTCTCTCTAATTCTTTGTCTAGCCTGTCTTTCAATTAAATAATCTGTCCAATATATATTCATTCACATACTTGTTTGTGTCATCTTCTATTTTAATGCTTTCTTCCAAACTATTCGTCTTTAGTTTTTGTAAAGTTTATGCATAGACAAACAGATTTACCGTGATAGTTAAGTTCTTCGAGCTGAGACTGTAGTTCATTTGCAGTTTTAGATACAATTACAATGTCATCAGCGAAGCGTAAGTGAATAAGTTGTCTTCCATTTATTTTATTTTAATACTTGCAATACTTAAGCGGCGTCCACACTATGCCGCAGTTTGCCAGTTGGCAAACTGCGGCATAGTGTGGACGTGACCGTTGGCACATGCCATCGTGTCAGCGGCATGCCAACGAGAATCGCTCGAGTGTCGGTCTCCTTCAAAGAAAGCCGATAAGAACGGTGAGTGGGGACGTGCCAACTGGCATCACGAAAAAAAAGGCTTAAATTCAGGTTGTGATTCAGACGCATATGAGCAACGTTGTTTATAGATGGAGTGGACAAACGAAAAAGTGTTTAATTTCATCGATTTGTACCGGGATCGTCCTGTTTTGTGGGACTGTCGTTTAAAGGACTATAAAGACAGGAATAAGAGATGTGACGCTCTATTGGAAATTGCGGTTAGTTTTGGAGTACAAAAAGAAGAAATTGATAGAAAAATCAAAAACTTGGTGTGTCATTTTTCGCGCGAAATAAAAAAAGAGAGGGAATGTAATAAGTCCGGTGCGTGATCTACTTTGAAGACTTGGACGTACCCAAAACAGTCGTTTGCGCCGTTTGCGTATTTTTTCTTCACTGTCAAGTATGATAACAGCAGCTGAAGCAATTAGTAAATCTTCCTCGGTGAACATTGTGCGACTAAAATAAATGCCAACACAGATGTGGACGTGTATACAGCCACTGGCTTTGCCAGTTGGCATTACTGCGGCATAGTGGGGATGCGCCTTTACAGCTCTGGACTCATCCCTTTGGACTACACATACATAAGCGCCCGCAGAAATTATTCTAGGGGGGGGGCAAGACTAAAACATATATATATGATGTCTTATTCTAACAATGCTTTCCACGTGGCGGGCCTGGGAACGATCCCCACTGAGGACAAACATTTATTTTCTAGATAAAAATGTGTTCTCTATAGTTAAAAATCAAGGATTTAGTAAATAGAACTATCCTGGCTAATAGCCAAAGTTGCTAAAGCAAAAATATAATAATAAACAATGGTTTTTAGGGTTTTGTAGGTATGACCAAAAAACCCTTACACCGTCATTTTGTTGTCTGTCTGTTCGGTAAAAATTGTAGCTAAAACTAAACCTAGAAAGTTAAATTTGGCATGCTTATACAACTCTTTGACCCGCACATAGAAAAAATACTAAAACATCTAAAAAACATATCCCTCTAAATATATAAACAAATATGTGCTCATCGAAAAACTAAATATTTTGTTTTAAATTCTGAGTACGGTATCAAATGAAAGTCCTTAGTACGTGTATTAACGCTTAAAATTTTATTTTTGCAAAATAAATTATTTTGACGCGTATTTTGCCAAAATTGTGCAATTTTTTTTTTGTCCCACACCCTGTAGCCCAGATGGTTTATACTAAAAATCTGAAAAAATTCTAAGTAATGTACATTGGTGTGAACCGGAATAGTACATCAGGAATTTTTGATCGGATTATGTTTTCGGAAAATAACGCATTTTTTGTGTTTTGAACTAGTATATGTTAAATATGTAATTCGCTATGTAACACAGTAACTAAGTAAGCGCCCGTAGCGTAGTGCGTAGTGTCATCGCTTAGTAATTTGCAAACTACAGTGCGATTCCTGTCAATTTAAATTTTTTTGTTTTTTTTTGCATTTTTATTTTGTTTATTTTGTCAAAATTCTAGTAATATTTTGGTAAATGTTGCATATAATTTTTAAAAGCGTAAATTTAATAACCAGTGGGAAGTGTTGAAATTATAATTTAATTCTATGTTTGAATGTATGCGAAATCAGAGGGCGGGTCTTATGATTTAAGCAACCAATGGAAGCCATAGGCGCAATTTTCAAAATCTTAATGAACCTTGTTATATATATATATAAAAAAAAAAAAAGTACTGCACATATTTAGAAACTTAAATAATGGTATTAAGCATTCGAATTAAAATTCATAAAAAAATATTTTGACATAAAATTTGTTTTGGCATCCCAAATAATCATCATTCAGTTACTAAATACCTGCGAAATCCTGAAATGTGTGAAAATTCACACTTCACATCAATTTTTTTTATGAATTTTATATTTAAATAATATAATTTTTTTTTCTAAGATACGAATTGGTAATTGGTTCCGAAATCCAGGGGGGGGGGCAACTGACCCATATTGCCCCCCCCCCTTGCGGGACGCAAATGTACACATATTGGTTTGTGCTGTAGGACATGGTTTGCAAGAAGGGACACCCTAATATCAGTAATCTGAAGCGTGTTTTTTGTGAAGGCAGCCGTGGACTTTTCTGTAGAAACCCTTCGTTATTCTATTGACTTGTGGCCGTAGAGACGAGGGGACGTCAAATAGTTCGCGGAATGAAAGGGTTATCGGAGGGTTTGTGCATAACTGTGCAGGTAGTTCAATTGTATGACTTATCATTAGTAACTGTACCAAGTTTCAACTTAATTGCTTCATTATGCTATGAGATATTGCCAAATAAACTAGTAAAAACGTGTAGAGTACCCCAACTATGGAAAAAATTGAGTTTCGCTCCGCTATAAAGTTCCTCACAAAATAAGGAAACACACTTCAAACCATTTTGGAAGAGATGTCAACGGTTTATATGGACTGTTGCCCTGGAAAATTCATGGTTAACAAATAACATAGTGTTTTTAAACAAGGCGGAGAGTCGATTAAATCCTTGCTCAGGAGGCCACTTCTTCAAAAATTATTGAAACAGTTGAAAAACTTGTATTGGAAGATTCCCGTTTGAAGAAAAATCAGTTTGCAGAATTGTTTGGAGTATCATCTACAACTATTTTGTATATCCTCTATCAGCACCTAGAGTTGTCAAAAGTTAGTACAAAATGGGTGCCGAGAATGCTCACACCGTTTCAGAAACGACAGAGCGTTGAATGTTCTCGAAAGTTTTTAAACATCTGCAGAGAAAACAAAAATGAAGTTTTTAATCAGATTGTTACTGGAGATGAAACTTGTGGTCATCATTGCAGTGGATTAAAAAAGGCACAACACTCCCCAAAAAGTTCAAGACTTCATATACCCTTTTCACACTAGAACTTTAAGACGAGTGAACTTAAAGTTCACCAATGTTTAACATCGGTTTGCTTTCACGCTTGATGTTTAAATCTCCGGTGCTGTCATCAGCTACAGTAATTTTGTTCTTAAGTTACCGTCAAGAAATTACCAGTTTTAAACTGTCTGCGCAGACGCACATTTTGAATTATTATAAACAAATATGGATATTTCATTTCATTCTACAACAAAGACACTACAATAAAGAATATATTACACCTGTATAATAATAATAATAATAATAATAATAATAATAATAAAAATAATAATAAACATCCGATCTTAAAGTTCTAGTATGACGCGGCTCAAAAGGTTGCTGAAGTTTGAGATTAGTGGACGCTTGTCAAGACCTGACAAAGCCCAAAATAATAATAATATTTATTCATGTTAATAAAATTTGAGTTTTTTACATTCGTCATAATATAATACAATATTAGTACAATTTATAATAAAATGAAACATATTAAAATACAAAAAATATCATTACAATTTACAATAAAAAAGGACATATTAAAAAATAAAAAATATTAGTACATTTAACAATAAAATAAGACATATTAAAATAACAAATTAAAAGTTACGAGGCATATATTACGAGAAAAAGCTGCAGTCATGTAGAAAGTTTGTTAAAGTTTGTCAAAATTAACATGTTAGTCTACATTTTATCTCAATTATTGTAGCTCTGTATTTTATTAAACAAATTATTAAAATAAATAATTTTATAATAACAATAAGTATAAACTTCTTATAATGTCGATATAATACAATATTCTTGTTTATGATAATACAAAATGTTGACAACACAAATTGAAAGAGCATTTTTTTATAATAGAAATTATGTTGGCAATGCGGACGATGTTTAAGACACAGATCTCTGTCTTAAACATCGCTTGTATTTAGACGAGGTCATACGTTTTCACATTAGCGTTTAAATACACATTCACTTTAACATCCGATCTTAAAGTTCTAGTGTGAAAAAGGGTAATAGTCAGCTTCACTAGATTTAGAACAGTGGTCCTCAACCTTCGTACATCTGCGTAACCCTACAGTGCCATTTCTTTGGAACCCCAAGGCAAAAAGCCACAATAGGCTGTTTTGTTTTTAATTTTAAGGTCAAACGTTTTAAAATAATAATTTAGATGTTTACTATTGAATTTAGTCTTGATCAAAATTGAGATTTTCTAGTTGATTGTATTTCTATATTTTTTAAATATAGGTATACTATTTTACTTTTTAAATAAGGCAATACCTACCTAATATAATTTTTAATGCAAATTGTAAATAAAAATTTAAGGCTGCGTATAACCCCCAGAGGTTATCAATTTCTTTTACAAAATTAACAATCTGAAATAAAATTAATATCAACCTATACATCAAATTTTACACCGAATTTTTATCTATATAATAGGATATTTTTAATTGTAGAAACATTTATTGTAAAAATATTATCGCTCAATAACTTAATAATTGACATCTGCAACATTGTTCTGTAATTTTTTAAATCTATTTATGTGTTTCAAATAACTTTTATATTTATACTGTTTTGTGTAGAAATGTTCAAATAATACGTCAACATTTTTTTCGACTTGATTACTTATAGTTTAGAACCCTCGTCGAAAAATATTATACTTGATGATAATGGAATGCCACTTGGTACACGTATTCTTCACAAAAATTAAATCATTTTTACCTGCAACACCTATTTTGAGAACCGCGGCAGATTCAAGATGGCGGCAAATATAGACTACCAAATACAATAACTATAAGTAGTTTTCACAATAGAACAAAATAGCTCAAAACCTTTTTGTAGAACGATGCTTCAGCTACAATTTGCCGCACGTACGCAAATATGCGTCGATTGGTTTACAAGATGGCGTCTATAATGTAATTTGCTTAATTACAATTACATAACTGTTTTTTCTACAATTTAAAATATCCTATTAGATAGATAAAAAAATTCGCTGCAATTTTTGATATATAGATTGTTATTAATTTTATTTACGATTATTAGTTTTGTGTAAGAAACTATTGAGAACTATAGGGTTGTGCGCCGCCTTAAGCGAATAATTAGCGATATGCTGTTTTGTTTTATACAGTACAAAGTACATATTTAAATGGTAGGTGATACGAGTACCTATAAGAAGTAAATAATAATCACTACTCAACAAATTTGAACTTTTTTTCGATAGGTAAAATTAGCTGTTTTGGACAAAATATGACCTACTGATAACGAAAATGGTGATTAGAAAATTTGTAGCACCCTCAGATTAGTTATTCAATTTTCAAAATTTACCAAAATCATTTTAGCCAAGCAAAGAGTCATTTAAAAAACAGAATAAAACCATTTTGAAGTTATGGAACCCCAGGGTTCCGCGGAACACAGGTTGAATACCACTGACCTAGATAGTTGATAATTTTACTGGTGTACTCGAGGTAGTGGTTTTTTAAACTAATCCCTTCTTCTTCTACTACTTCTTCTTCTTATCAGGTTTTTCCATGTGTCCTGTATACCAACTTGCTAGATCTTTGGTTAGCTAACCTTTCCATCTCAAATCACTATGTACATTATTTTACTACTAATTTTACATAATGTTTCACTAAAGAACTAGTAGATTGTCAACTGATATATTGCATCAAATAATGGTACAAAATTTCTTTGGTTTCATCATTAACTGTCAGATAAATGTCGCTTGGGCAGCTCATATTATCTTAATATTCTGTTATTCTGTTATTGTTAAAATTGAGTTCTCAAATTGCTATTTAACACATCCCCAAATTTAACATACTGTCCAAAAAATCAGATAAACTTCAATCCCTTAATCGTTGTGCACTATCTCTGTAATCGTTGTAGCACTCAAATAATATACAATGTGGCATTAGTAAGTATGATATCGCGGAATAATAATAGGGCATAAACTACACTCTTGATGGTTTAAAGTGGTAGGGCCATTGTCTGTGTAAGCTGCTTAACGGCGCTCAATGCGACGCCCGTAAAAAATTCACCGCCCAAACCGAGCTTTGCCAAAGAGAAAGGACTTTTATCTTCCTAAGATCTTGCTGAAATGTGAACATGGATTTTGTTTTTCGGTATTCTAATAGAAATAAGGGGAGGAAAATGGGATTGGGATGATATAGTGGGTCTGATTTGAAAGTGTTTTGATAAAACGTTTCACGCTTATAGTATTTTTTACAACTCCATTGATAAGAAAGATTAAACATTTGGATTCAGTCGATAATGGCAAAATAAATATATCATTAATAAAAAAATGAGGTGAAGTGTGAATTTTCACACATTTCAGGGTTTTATAGGTATTAATTATAAGTGTAAGAAGCCAACAGAATGCTGAATGTATAAGGCAATATCTTTTCTATAATCACATCAAAATCTACAGTTGTTTGATAATCATTTTTATTCCTTACTTGACTACTAAGAGCTTTCATTTAATGTTTTTAAACTAAATTTAAATAATTTACGAAAATTACGACACATAAAAATTTAAATTATATATATATATTCTTTATTTCTTCTAGGCCTTGCGGCGTTAGGGATATTAACAATTATAAACAATTTCAAAAAAATGAAAAATAAAATAATATACAATACAATGGATATTTTACAAATTTTTTTTATTTCATTTCTTTGTTCTTCTTCCAATGTCCCTCTCTTTCTTCCTCTTCTCCTTCCGGCTTTTCTTTCTTATCTCCTTTCTTCTTACCTTCAGTTCTCTCGCCCATCTTTCTCCCTTGCCTTCCTCACTCATCAGTTCTTTTATATCTTCCTCCCAGACTGCCATCTCTCTGCATTTTTTCGCTAAAGGCTCCAAGGTTTCCTCTTCTTCCTTGCACATTTTGCAGGGCTTGTTCTCTGGCTTTGCCTAGTACCTGCTGTCCCTCTCTTCGTAGCCGCATCTTAACCTCGATATCCTCCTAACTTTACCTCCTGATCATCCTCTTTTCCCCTTCAAGTATCTCGGTATTCGGATCACTCTTATCTCTTTATAGCTTTTCACTCTCAGCGATTTGTCTATACTGTCTGTTTTTTCCTGTTCCTGTACCTCTTTATCCCTCCATCCAAAAAATACTAACGATTTTTTCTATTGATTTTTCTATTTGTTTCGTATCTAAGTTTTCATTAAATTATTAAGAAATATATTGATAAATGGCTTAATTTTTTTTTTCATTTCTTGAAAAGTTTTTTTCACTATTAACCATTGTTGCCACCTGTCCGGGTTTCGCGCTACGTGTCCGAGTGTCCGGGTAAAGCCCAAAAATATCCGGGAATTTGGAAAATTTAGCAAAACCTCAATACTTATTGATTTATTAAAATACATTATTAATTTTTTAAATTTTATTTTCTTTTTTCAATATTTTGCTTTGGCAGAAATGAGATGGTAGATAGGGGAATGTTAATATTCAACCAATTATGTAGTAGTAACTTGAGTGAGTTTTTTTTTTTTTTTATAATATTTTTAATTTCAAAAGAAGACAAATACAAAAAATCCATAATAATATTATGTTTCTGGTTCTGGTAATGTACATTTCGAAATTTTAAATGGTGCGGGTTAAAAGGTGCGGGACAGTATTTTTTTTGTAAATTTTTGGAAAAAGACTTGTTAAAATAAAGAAAAAAAAAAAAAAATTACTTTCCTTTCCTTAATCTACGTCTTAAGACATTTCTTTTGATACCACATAATACATTTAATATAAATAATTATTTATTTCAACGATAAAAAAAAAATTGTCAAGTGTGAATTTTCACTCATTGCAGGGTTTCGCAGGTATATAATAGTGAAGGCGGCATGCTGAGTATGTAGGACAAATTTTGCTTTGTACTAATCACGGCAAAATGAACGATATTTTTAAAATAATTTATCGTCTCTTAATCTAAGAGCTTTAAAAACAAATTTTATGTTAATTTTAATTCGAATACCTAATACCATTATTTAGATTTCTAAATATGTGAGTATTTTTTTTTATACAGCAAGGTTCATTAAGATTTTGAAAATTGCGCCTATGGCTTCCATTGGTTGTTTTAAGTCATATGTTCCGCCTCTCTGGTTTCGTATACATGACACAGAATGAAAATATAATTCCAACAATTCCAATTGGTTATTAAATTTACACTCTTAAAAATTAAATGCAACATTTGCCAAAATATAACAAATTTTGACAAAATAATTAAAAAAAATAAATAAAAATGTAAAAAAAACCAAAAAATAAAATTGTCTCCTCTGCCCGGGAGCGAACCCTATTTTGCTGCGTAGCAAGCGAGCAAGCTAACCATTAGACCAGGATACGCCTTCTAGTATAGTGTGTTACATAACTATAACTTTTGTACATCGTCAACCAAAAAACACAAAAAAGGCGTTATTTTCCGAAAACATAATCTGATCAAAAATTCCTGTTGTACTATTCCAGTTCACACCAATGTACATTACTTAGAATTTTTTCAGGATTTTTAGTTTAAACCACCGTTGCCATCTGGGCCACCCCTGTAGCCCAGATGACCAAAAATTTTTTTGTACAATTTTGGCAAAAAACGCTTCAAAATAATTTATTTTGTAAAAATAAAATTTTGATTGTTATCTGAAATACTAACCAGAATTAAAAAAAAAAAATTTTTTTTCTTTGAGCACATATTTTTTCTTTTTTTTTAGGGGGATATGTTTTTTAGATGTTTTAGTATTTTTCCTATGTGCAGGTCAAAGAGTTGTATAATCATGTCAAATTTCAACTCTCTAGGTTTAGCCGTTTGGCTATAAGTTTTACCGAACACACACACAGACAGACAGACAGACAGACAGACAGACAGATAGACAGACAAACAGACAGACAGACAAACGACAAAATGACGGTATAAGGGTTTTTTGGTCATACCTACAAAACCCTAAAAATGATATTTTTCGAAAAATCAATTTTATCAAAAATTCCTGTTGTACTATTCCGGTTCCCATCAATGGGCATATGAAAAAGGTACAGGACTAAATGATTTTGATACATTTTCGACGAAAAAAAAAAAAATAAATAAAAATAAATAAATAATCAATTTTTAAAAATCGTTTATTATGATTTCATAGAAATCCATATCTATAATTGATATTTATTCCGGATGCTTTTTTTGAACTCTATATTTTTCCTTTATTTTTTCTATATAATTCCTATATTAAGAGTTGTACAAGCATGCCAAATTTCAACTTTCAATGACAGATATCATATGAGTTATAAGGGTTATAAGGGTTATTGGTCATATTTACAAAATCCTAAAAATTAATCTAAAATATGCCAAATTTCACATATAAAAACTACGCTTATGAAGACTACTTATATTAAATTTAGTTCAGATGTTAAATACATCCTAACACTGGTGATAACTGACAATAGTTAAGAAAATAGAGAAATAGACGTCATAAACTTTCTTGTATGGACGTTGCAGTAACCTAATTTTTTGCTTAACGTGATAAACTAATTCCCATGATATTCGCGTTAAAACATGTATCAGAAAAGTAAATAAAATACGTTATTGTAGTAAGATTTCTATTCATAATATATGCATTAGGCAAGGAAAGATATGATCGTGAAAAGAAATTAAATAACATATGTAAGTTATAATTCGTTCGCGTGTCATAGTTGTTAGCTTTTTCTGTTTATACATTTACTCTTTATGTAGTTTTCAAAGGACGGAAAAAAATCTGTCTTTATTGAGAAACATATCAGATTATCAAATAAAAAGCGTGTTGACTATATTGTAAGCACTTCATCATTACATCGTAACGACTAGATGGCGTGTAAGGTTTCTACAGTCACACGTTCTTAACTTCGACACTCGACAACCTCAACGTTAGGGTTGAACTAAGGGGTGTCGCGCCACTCCTAATACAAATTATACACATATTAAGACACACAAATTATATTTATTGAAGTATTATATCTTAAGCTGAGTCCAGATCAGCGAGCCTGTAATGTACCGCATAATGTAATACACCATGTAACATTTTTATCTAGTTTGGACGGCGCAAATTCTGAGCGTTGTGGGGGTATTTCTAGGATAGGTCGAAACGTCAAGGTTGGCTAAATGAATTTAAATAATTTCATTTGTACTTCATGGTACTTACTTTGGTACTTACGTACTTTGGTACTTTGGTACTTACTTCATGGTACTTACTTTGAAAGGCCCTCTACATAGTGGATTCCAAGACTTGCGAGCGGTATCAAGTCTGAAAACCTAAAGGATCCGCCGGTCTGTTGCTTAGATTCTTTATTAGAGGAATAAGGGTGTTTGAATTAAAGTCTGCATTTTACTTAGTCTACGTTTAATGTTTAGTTACAATCGAAGGTTATTAATTTACATTAGAACTTACAATTTAATGCTGGCTGTAAAATGCCATGAGAGACACTCAAACACAAAACCTCACAATCACTGTATTCACCTCACAAGCCGCTAAACACCTCACAACACTCACGGTATATAACCCGTTAACGAGGTTCATTTATTTCATTTAAACTGTCCTCAACACTTCCAGATTACTTCTGGTTTACCCACTACAAACTACCGGGTTTCTCTACCAAAAATACTAGAGAGGTTCGTCCGTACACGGTGACGGATTACTCATGACTCCTTTTGTCTCTCACAAGATTTTTCCAACTCTTTTCTTAAACTAATAATCTGATCTCTGACCCCATTTTTTTGTCGTTATAAAAATAATCAGCTCTCCACATTAACAACAAAATCCTTATATAAACTTATCTTTCTAAAACCAATAAATTATAAACCCAGGTAATTAATTTTGACTCTAATTACTACGAGGTCCATATCACTGAAAATATATTGTCGCCTATCACCTTCTGTGTAAACATTGGACCATTGCTATTTGATCTAAACAATAACGTTCTTTCAAACTAATCATATAATATACGACCGTAATTCATTATTCGTATCTTTTTAACACTTAGCTAGAAAAATATGTGATAGCTCAACTAATCTTTGAGAATGTTTATCTTAAAATAGATTAGTTTTTATAGTTGAATAATTTCAATACTTTTTAACTAATTCAATGATTTTATTTTAAATAATAATGAAATTTTATTTCTGAAATTACCACTCCCACAGCGGTTCGCAAAGCGCTCGTCCTGATTCGGTCTTTTCGGTTGTTGTCTTGAACACAAAAGAGTTCGTCGAACTTTGTTGGACGCGTTTTAGGTAGTTTTGACGCTCACAAGCATGGACGTTTGACACAGACTTTACATAATCTAGAGTAGATATTAAATGTTAGTTAATAAATGCCTTTAATTATTTTTGGCATGTTTCGCCAGCAGTTTAGCTTCTTTAAGTTTTTTTGTGTGTTTTATATACATGTGAAGTTTTAACAAGACTTTAATAAAACTTAAATACAAAGTTTATCCTAATCTAACATATCGTAACCCAGTAATGCCGGAGTAAATTATTCTACGAAACTTTGCATATAATGGGTTACAATGTGTATTTAGAATAACCTCTAACTGAAATTTGAATTGGTTATAGGCGTAGCATGATCCATTCTCGGATCAGAAAGTTTGCAATACGTTCGTGACATGTAAATTTCAAAGGAGCAGTTCGTTACGCGGTACATTACAGGATCAGCTTGCTAATCCTGTAAGGTACCGCGTAAAAAATGATTTTTTAGTGTACCATGAAATCCCTCGCTTTTCGTGTTAATTATTTACACTTCTTTTTTGGTTAAATTTAGTGTAAAGTTTACACTTACATACTGGTTAAATTATAGTGTTGGAAAATAAATAGTGTTAAAGTAGTGTTAATTTTAACACTAAAAAAGTATATTTTAAAATAACACGAACCTGAATATATGAAGATTTACACGGTGATTTAGTTAAAAATATTGAATATTTTACTTTTTTTAAATGAAAATTTTAACACTAAAATTTTAACCAAACTGAGACTGGACTTTTACATTTATCAATTTTTTGCTGTGTATTTTGGGAACAAGATCACATTTTACTTGACTTACGACTCAAACTGTAACTAATATTTCTACTTGAAATAATAAAAATTCGCTAATACGAGTAGATGGATAGAGTAAAGTTTACCAAATCTGTAAAGTAGTTCTTTAAGTTGTCACAAAGTATATTTTTCTAACTAAACGTCTTGAATTAAAATCTGGTTTGTGTATTATTGTAACTACATAGTAAGATGTATTATTTTCATTTGCGGTAATTAAGATACATTTTTAATTACAAAAATTTGAAAATAGTGATTTATTCTAAGTGATTTATTTTTTATTTTTGCTGCTTTGGCAATTAGCCAGAACAATTATTATTTTTGAAAAATTCCATGCCTGAACGGGATTCGAACCTGAGACCTTAGCAATGCAGAGCACATGTGTTACCACTACGCTACGTCGGGCGGCTTCTAAGTAAAATCAAAAGGTAAACTCCGATACATTGAAGTAAGTAATTGAGAAAACATGAAGACTGTTACAAGAAAAAATCGAATTCTGACTATAGTATTGATTATTTAGTTATTGTAGGTAATTTTTAATAGATATTAATCTATTTTTGACCAGTCGGGACATTTTTTACAAATTGTCTGAAATTAGGCGACCAATTTTTATGTTTAAAAAAGTCTAGTAATATCATATATTTATTAATTTTATATAATACGATTCATAAATTATCATTTCACCCAAATCTCGTAAATTTTACTTTTTCCCAATATTGGCCAATTACAAAAGCTCTCTGAAATACTTTCCTACTCCTTTCCTTTACATTGATACTCTGAAAAAACGAAATGATCAAGGTTAGAGATTTCTGCTTTTCTGCAAAAACATGTTACCTAAATAGGTGACATGTTTTCTTAGGTAATCATATATAAAAAGGATGCAAGCAGCTGGCTTTTTTACTGCTCCTTGGGGGTCTTTAAACATATTGTATCGTAATTGATTTGATTGAAAACTAGGTCTAGATTTGATAACAATATTTATAGTTGTATTAGTTGCCCAATAAGGTGGATATTTGTATCAGGTTGTTGCAAAAGTTCATGTATTAACATACAGATGGCTATAAGTATGCTTTAGAATGAGCCAAAAATGTTTTAGTTTTTATGTTGGCTATTTTGAATTTATAATACATGAGAAATAATAAATGTAAGCTTAAACGCCGATTGAAGATTGGGTTAGATAAAATGCATCTTCGCAACTGCATTTTGTGTTGTTTTCATCATAAACGCAAATAGCCTTTGTTGCTGTGCGCCAAACTAAATAACTTTCATCAAAAGAAAACAATTGCAGAAATCAAGAGAATGATCTGTGGCTTATGGTGAAGGTGTTACAGTAGCTCGGGATGTGTGAATAATGGGTTAAACTGTTTAGAAGTGGTGATTTGGGCATAAACGATGACCCCGAAAGTCGAAAACGACTAAAAGATGACAGATTAAAAGAATTTCTTCATGAAGACGATGCTCAATCAACAAGTGAGCTTGCAGGGCAACTAGAAGTTGACCACTCAATAGTTGCTCGTCACTTAAATGCAATGGGAGAAATCTCGAAGTTCAGAAAATGAGATCCACACAAATTGTCCAAAGTTGCGATTCAAATTCGGTACAACATTTGCCTTTCACTGTTGGCTGTGCAGATAAAAAAGAGTTTTTTGTGATGGGTTGTTACAGGCGATGGAAAATTGATTTATTACGACAATCCTAAGAAGCTAAAACATTGGGTGGACCCCGGCTAACCAACCACATAGATAGCATGACATAATATCCACGGCCATAAGATTCTGTTCTGCATCTGATGGGATCAGGAAGGAGTGGAAGGATGGGATAAATCGCATCAACCAGGTCAAACGGCGACAAGAGAATCCTACAGTAAGCAATAAGGCAATTAAACAGAAAACTGATTAAAAAGGGTCCTTAAATAGTCGCAAACCGACGCGAAGTCATCTTTCTCCATGACAACACCAAACCCAATATTGCCGAAGAATCCAAAGAAGCCCTCTTAGATATGGCATGGGAAGTCCTTCCTTACCCTACTTACTCATCAGACATCCTACCGATGTCCTTTATGTAGACTTCCGCGGTGGCCTAGTTCCCTATTCAATTACTTTGAGAAGCATTACCCAATTACGAAATGTTACGTGCACATTATTTAAAATAAATCTGTTCTGGTGCTGCTCGAAGGTGCAGCAAATAGTATTTAATATAGTAGCTAATAATGTAGTCCCTTTCTTAGACAGGATATTGACACCTAATTTAAACTAATTACTATTTGAAAGTATTTTATTCTTTTGCAAATAGCTTCAAAGCAATTTATATATATTTTCTACGATTATTTATATGTTTTTCTATGATTTTTCATTTTAATGAATCCACCCCTGTATTTTTATGAGCTTTTATTAGCTAACAAAATGAAAGTTACAATTGTTACGGTTTGAATTGTTCAAAAGTAATACGTCTTTGATTTTCACTGATATTATTATTAGGAGGTGATTTGTGTTCAAGCACTTTGCATGATAATACCAACAACATAATGTCCTCCATGTTATTTAATGTCTTTTAAAGGGTTTTTCATAATATTCAAACACACAAAGGACGCCCTTAATTAACGTCAAAGTATAGGAAATTAGGAATATAAAAGTAAAATTTGTTTAACTTTTCAAGAATATAATTTTATAGCGTATTTGATCTGGTTAATAACTTCTTCCTCCACGCCATCTCCTTTCGACTGTCATCATAGCTTTTATGTCTTTTGATACAGCAACTTGGAATAGATCTATAGATGTGGATTTAAACTACTTTCGGAATTTCTTTAGCTATGAAGTTTTTCCACCATCGACGCTTTTGTCGTCAACGACTTTTTTCTGAATGATATTGTTGAAATTCACATTTCCAAAGGCGTAAAGCAATTTTCGATATTGTCTAATTATCTGCTAAACTTTCTCATTTTCGGATCTGGTTGTAATATCCTTAACCAATGTCGGTAAATCCACAACGTGTCTGTGATCAGAAGTACAGAACGTGGCCAGTCACGGACAAATTAATAAACAGATTAATAAAATTCAGCAATTCGGCGATAGTGAATGACTCATCTTGCTCATCTACAACCGTGTCGACAGACATGTAAGTATGCGAGAAAGATTCAGACTGACCCAAGTTTACTTTCCCAGTTAAAATTGTCGTAACTTTGGAACTACTGAACCGATTTAAAAAATTCTTTCTATTTTGATTTGTGTATAAATCGTATACCGATTTTGTCACCGAGAAAATATATTTTGTCACTGATAATTTCAAGCAAATGTGTTAAATATAAATAAAAAAGATGGATTTTATATACCCGTGCGCACAAAAATCATGACATCTTTAAAACTACCGAATAGATTTTAAAAATTCTTTCAATTTTGATTAGAGTATATATAAATCGTTTACCAACTTTGCCGCTGACGAAACTTATGTTGTTGGTAATAATTTCAAGAAATCAGTTTCGTTTTACCTGCGCTCACAAATATCATTATACTTTTGGAGTAACTGAACCGATTTTAATAAAACACAGCAGGCCAGATGATGTAGCTACAGATAGAAAAAAAAAAAAACGTTCAAAAATCGGATTCGCAGTTCTTGAATAAAAAGAGCACACAGGGACAGAGAGATATTTATATACATACTAGCTACCCTGCCCGGCAATGCTCGGGGACAGTTCGTTGTTATTGACCTAAACTCCATTCACAATAAATGTGAGATGACGTCACACTTGGTTAATTTAAGTACCAACGTTATGATATGTTTTAATCAACATAAATCCATAACTCAGTTAGTACATTTATTTATTTCATGTTGGTAATTTTTTACAGTGTTGTCGGTTTTAAATTGGATTGTTTAATCGTTATTTTGACGTCAGGTTGACGTTTAGGTACTTAAAATTACATCAAAAATTACAAAAAATAACTTAAAAATTACTTAAAACAGTGAGGTTATATTTTATTCTTTTTAAATTTATTTGTAATTTAAATGTAAAAATGCCCAAAGCTCTTAGTAGCCGTGCTCAAAGGATGGTTTTGTCTCTTATTAATTATTTTGAAAGAGAGCCGAGACAATGGTGGACCTTTAATGGATGTGAAATGCGTCAGAGATGTGAGTAAATATAAAATTTAGTTTATATCTATGGTCTTTTCACTTGAATATATTTCTACAAATAATTGTTAATTAACTTTTTAGAGAGTTGCAGCTGCTTTAGATGTCAGTATTTCTAAAGTAAATAAAATGGCAGTACAACAAGCAAGAAATTAAACTGTCAGTAGCCCGAAAAAGAAACGACCACGTACTAAATCTGTTTTAGAATTAGACAATTTTACAACAGTTGGGATACGTAATGTAAGTTATGAGATGTACCGTAATAGTAAGGACACAACATCTCTACGTGAGGACTCCCTTTGGAAGGTTTTAAGAAATATAGGTTTTAAATATAAAAAGGACGATCCAAGACGTGGTCTAATGGAACTTCCCCAAATCGTTCAATCAATATCAAATTTTTGCTTGATTGTAGCAACAGTTTTCGAGATATTGGTTGAGTTAATTTTTAAAAATTGCAATGGTACCTTAGTAAACTACCATTTCTAACAGAGCGATTGAAACCAAAATTTAAATGTTTTTTAAACTCATAAAAGAGTTGTAGATATCAAATTTTAGCTTGATCGTACCAACAGTTTTCGAGATATTGGTAGAGTTAATTTTGTAAAAATTGCAGTGGTACCTTAGTAAACTACCATTTCTAACAGAACGATTGAAACCAAAATTTAAGTGTTTTTTAAAACTCATAAAAGAGTTGTAGATATCAAATTTTAGCTTGATCGTACCAACAGTTTTCGAGATATTGATAGAGTAAATTTTTAAAAATTGCAATGGTACCTTAGTAAACTACCATTTCTAACAGCGTTTGAGTCCAAAATTTAAGGGTTTTTTAAAACTCATGAAAGAGTATTAGATATAAAATTTTAGCTTGATTGTAGCAATAGTTTTTGAGATATTGGTAGAATAAATTTTTAAAAATTGCAATGGTACCTTAGTAAACTACCATTTCTAACAGATCGTTTGAGTCCAAAATTTAAGGGTTTTTTAAAACTCATAAAAGAGTATTCGATATAAAATTTTAGCTTGATCGTAGCAATAGTTTTCGAGATATTGGTAGAGTTAATTTTTTAAAACTGCAATGGTACCTTAGTAAACTACCATTTCTTACAGAGCGATTCAGACCAAACTTTAAGGGTTTTTTAAAACTCATAAAAGAGTAATAGATATCAAATATGATGGGTGATATTTCTATAACGTACTTTTATCTGTATATTGTGTATATTTTAAAAGGTTTTATAATTTGTAATGTAAGTGAACAAAAACAATATTTAATTTTGTATCTTGGTCGATAAACAAATATTATATATGATTAATAAAATATGTTCTATTTACATTTGTTACGTTCTTTTTTTTGTAATTTTAACCTACAGGTCTGTTACGTAGAACGGTTTATTATCATCGAAAAGTAATTTTAGCATACTCATGAAATTTACACTTGCAGCTAGCGGCAATAAACTGTTTGACTGGAAATAATATTTGAATATTCATTATTCGAAACAAAATTGTATCTAACATCTGAAATTAAAAAATTTCTATTCGAATAATAAAAAAATTGACTGTTTATCATTGCTTTCCGATATCATTTAGTGAGTTCAGAAAGCAAGCTCGGAGCGTTCCAGAAAAGGTCTAAACGCGTTTATTTGAGCGGTCTGGAGTTAAACAGTGTGACTCGGAACAATCCGCGTTTGCTTCCCGAACCCGCTGTGTCAATGTGACACCAGGCGAAAAATTAAAGTAAATTGTATTAAAAGAACACGACACATTTCTAAAAACAAATACTTCTGATGATTCTTATACACTGAAATTTATTTATTTTTTTTAAAATACTACATTACACACTTAATATAATATAAACCATAAATTTCGCGACAAATCGGTTAGAAAGAACTGCTGTGCATCATAATTTACATTAATTCTTTTCCTCCATAGGAAATATTGGTTTTCAATATATTTTTACAAGTTGTTCGATATAACCTAACTTTTTTTGACACTTTACGAATTGGCAACAAGGTGAGTTTTTCAACTGTGACGTCATTTCAAAGTTACGGTAAATGGAGTTTATATGATTTTATATAGGTTATAGTAAACTACAAATTAAAACTAATATTTCTGCACATTATAGGGATTCATATGTATACGTATACATACGAGGTGTGTCCGAAAAGTATCCGACCTGCGTTCATATCTTCGCGCCAGAGCGCTCGAGCGGCCTCTGCGGGGTATGAGCGTAACCAGTAGTCCCTCACGAACTCCCTGGATGCCGTAGTTACCGACCGGACGCCTTGGGTCGCGCGCAGCGTGTGTTTATGCCCAACGTGTTTTTTCCGTTCGTCGCATTTATTTACTGTTGAAAATGACAGAAAGAACAGATCAACGAATTTGCGAAGTTTTGCTTCAATCTCGGCAAGAGTTGTACGGAGACGATTGAAATGATACGGAAGGCCTTTGGGGACGAAAGTATGGGCATAACACAGATAAAGGAGTGGTACAGGCGGTTTAAAAATGGCCGCACATCTGTTGACAGTGACCCTCGTTCTGGCAGACCTTCGCTGACAAAAACACCGGAAAATATCGAGCGTGTGCGACTTGCGATTGAAGGTGATCGTCGATTGATTGTTCGTGAACTAGAAAATAATCTCGGAATACCGAAAACTACTGTTTGGGAAATTTTAACCGAGAATTTGGGAATGACTCGCGTGTGTGCGAAATTCATTACGAAATTGCTCACGACCGAGCACGATACCGCGCGAGCTTCTTCACCACGATAACGCGCCAGCGCATTCATCGAACCTTGTGCAGCAATTTTTGGCAAAACACAAGATTGTACAGCTTTGCCAGCCTCCGTACAGTCCCGACATAGCTCCCTGCGACTTTTGGATATAAAATTGAAAATGGCGCTCAAAGGAAAGCGGTTCGACGACATCGAGACGATTCAGAGTAATACGAAGCGCGAGCTGAAGGCCATTCCAAAATCTGAGACAATTGCATGCCCGTGCGTGCAGGTAGTGCAGGATTTCTACCTGCTAAAACTCACTTTCTTCGCCACGCTTGAGGCATCCGGAACCATCCGTTAGAATATCAGCGTCAGATGCCCCCTGGTAGTCTATTCAGGCTCCCCTCTATTCGACTCCTGCTGTCTGCTCCTTTCTTCTGTCTCCTTCTTTTCCATGATGGCTTTAATCATCTTGTGGATGGCATCCCACTTCCTCCTGGATTGCATCATTTCTGCAACCAGGGCGTCAGGTGTTAATGCCGCTGGGCATAGGGCCCCCACCTCCACCCTCGCCGCGTCCCAACGCATGCACTGAAAGATGGTGTGCTCCACAGAGTCCACCATTCCGCAGTACACGCACGTATCCTCCAGGTCCTTACCGATTCTCTTCGTATACATACGAAAAGAACCGTGACCTGTCAACGCTTGGGTCAGCCAGTAGCCTAGCTTACGGTGAGGGCATTCAAGCCAGGTCCTTACGTCTGGTATCAGACGTTTCGTCCACTGGCCTTTGGTGGTGTTCCTTTGGTAGCGTGTGGTTCAATCAAATGGGGACTACTTCGAAGGATGCCACGGCCCGGATGACGAAGAATAGCACCAACGCGGAGATATGAACGCAGGTCGGATACTTTTTGGACACACCTCGTACACGTAGGCGGTCAGTGAAAAAGCCAGACGCAAAGACATAAATATGAAAAAAAAGCAATTATTTTAATGCATTTTCCAAAAATTTCCTTTCGGAGGAGCGCCCCCGGGCCCCCTTTCTTCCACAAATTATGGAATTCATAGATGCAGAAGTATATGTTATTACTTATGATTTTTCATTCACCATGTAGAATATTAAGACAGTTTAGACAGATTTTTTGGATAAGTTTGACACAAAAATTGCCCAGTTTCTCACTGTTGTTTTCATTTCATCGTCTACCACCTAGAAATTTCTTGAAATGGGAGAATAAACGATAATCACTTGGCGCAAGATCGGGATTATATGATGCGGAAAAGTGTCCCAGTGAAATTCGGCAAGTCAAGTGTATATATAATATTTAAATGTATATAAAGATCGCCTCGATAAGGGTCCATCAACTTCAAAAACATTACAAGAGATCCATGATGTCAAAAATATTGACAAACACTGATCCATATCATAAAATATATTTCATTTATTATATTCGTGTACCAACTACGTATATATGGCTAGAATATGGTCCTTTTTTACTAATTAACAAAAATCAGCTTGGTACAAGAGCTACGGCAAAATTTTCAACCGTGCTATATATTAGGAACTACTGATCAAATTTTATATATACTTGCAATTTAAAAGTGTATAAATCGTGTCCCAACCTTGCCGCTGATGAAACCTATGTTATCGCTGATAATGTCAAAAATATGCGTTAAATATGAACGGAAAAATTCGTTTTACCCGCACGGACAAATTTCGTTATAACTTTAGAACCACTGAACCGATTTTAATGAAATACCGCTCTAAATCTGATTAGTGTGGATCAGCTATTTCTCGAGTAATGCGTTAAATATAAACCGAAGAAATGGATTTTTGATTAACCGCGCGCAAAATTATCGCTATATCCTTGGAACTACTGTATAGGTTTTAAAAATTTTTTCATTACTGATTAGTTTATGAATAGTGTATTTATAAAGGTGAGGACCTTTTTTTTTGCTCATCACTTGGATTTTAGGAGGTGAGGACCTTTTTTATTTTGCTCATCACTTGGATTTTGGGAGGTGAGGACCTTTTTTTTTGCTCATCATTTAGATTTTCGGAGGTGAGAACCTTGTTTTTGCTTATCACTTACATTTATTTGCCAAGGGCGCCAGAACACAGTTTTGCCCCTAGCGCAAGTTTTCCTTACTGCGAATCTGACCAACTTTACCGCTGACAAAAATCTATGTTGTCGCTGATAATTTCAAAAAAATATGTTAAATATGAATGGAAACATGGTTTTCGTTTAACCCGCGCGCACAAATATAATCATTACTTTGGAACAACTTAATCAATTTTAATAAAATACTGCCGAAAACCTGACCAGATGATGTAGATACAGATAGAAAATCGCATGAAAATCTGATCAGCAGTCCTCGAATGAAAAGCACAAACACACGGACAGATAGACAGACAGAGAGATTATTATTATTAATTGTTTTGCCAACGATAATGTCTATAGCTTGACAATTCTGAAGAGCTTTTGTGTATTTACTGAATATTGTTAGATTTCAAATGACGTGATATTTTGTTCTTTAAAGTATTACAACTTTGTGGTCTTTGAAAAAGTTTCGTCTACCCTCTATTAATAAAAATTGAACGATATAAAATGGCGAATATTTTGTTCCTAACTGAGTTCTTTAACGGTGACGATATATAAGTTAGAGAGTAATTTAAATTTTTTTCCAGTTCAGTGAAAACTGATTACATTTTTACAGAGTGAAGAGAGCCATGTTGGTCCGATTCTTTGATTTTAAATAACGTATCAGCGGTAACGTCTTTGCCATAGCACGGTGTCAATAACTTGTTGACTAGCAAATATTCATAAAAATCCCCCATGTC
Organism: Liopterus haemorrhoidalis; assembly: GCA_963971575.1. Lineage (NCBI taxonomy): Eukaryota > Metazoa > Arthropoda > Insecta > Coleoptera > Dytiscidae > Liopterus > Liopterus haemorrhoidalis. The sequence continues at coordinate 20,726,788 of OZ020622.1, forward strand.
GTGTGTAAAATATCAAATAACTTTATATTGCTTTTATAAGACTTTTCGGTCTTTTTTCTTAAAATAAAGCCAAAACAAACGAAACAAAAGCATTTTCTAGTAATCGTTACTGCCTTCAGAGAGATACAATTAATAATAAAGTCTCATGTGTTTGTGTGTGTGTGAAAAGGCTTTCTTTTCAACTCGGTACATAAAGGACTTCAGCTCGGAACGACTTTAGGGCGTGCCGCATTACGGATATACACCAGAATCACATCTTAAAGATAATTGTATAAAAGAATCAAATGTGGGTTTGTCTCTGTGTATGTGAGTATCTATGTATGATTTAATGTGTGTGGTTGTGCTCTTGTCTATGTGTTCGTGTGTTTGTGGAGTACTTTTATGGCCTAACGCTTCCTTCCTGCAGGAAATTCACTTACAAAAATGACTTTATAAAATGGAAATACAAAGCAAAATATTCTATTAAATTGTTTAAATTTTTTCGTTTCTTGTACTATATATTTGAAGAAAAGCGAAATAAAAATATAAATTGGAAAAGAGCAAATTTTGATTTTTGAATTATTTACAGTTAATTAAAACACCGCATTCTTTGATTCTAAGCCACATATTCCTTTAATCCCCTAGATCAGCGGTTTCCAAACTTTGTTCAGTAACGATCCCCTTAGAAAAAATCCCATCTCTGGCGCCCGCCCCCCATTCAGGAAATTTATAAATAATTTGTAAATAATTTCTTTATTGAAATAATAATCACAAAAGTAGCAAAAAAATGTAATGTAAATAGTTTCTCTAATTCCTAAATATTTATTTTCACAACATAAATCACGAAAATCATATAAAAATAAATTATATTAATATTAAATATGTAATAAAAATTAAAAATGTAATAAAAATCAATTTTAATGTGAAGTATGGGCTTGTTTCTTCGCACATAATTCGTTAAATCGCGGTTTATGTGAAGAAAGAGCCACTCTTATTTCGTCGTCCACTATTAACCGTGGGCGATATTTTGTTTTAATAAGTACGACCCCCAAGGGGGTCGCGCCCCCCACTTTGGAAACCGCTGCTCTAGATTATGAGTTTCTTATACATAACTAACAATCTGAAATAAAATTAGTAACAATATATACATCAAAATTTGCAGCAAATTTTTATCTATCTAAAACATATTTTTAATTGGAGAAAAATTTGTTGTAAAAATGTTATAGCTCAATAACTTAATAATAGATATTAACCTCTGCTCTGCTGTATCCCTACCATTGTTGGGTAGCGGCCCAGCGGGCGCTTACCTTGCAAGCTTAACGGAACATATGTTGCTGAACGCTGATACTTTGCACGACTGACGGTATAACATAAAATGAATGTAGACAAGGCTAGCGACGGAAACACCGCTAGACAGGCTTTATATCATAGACAAATGGCAGTACTCGCACTCACGTGCATATTTTCAGCACGCAACAACTTTCACAATATAAAATGGTACACATTTCTTTATTTAATTAAAAAATACAGAAAATAATGCATATTTTTTTTAACACTGAATTATTTGATATACATTTTAATGAAATAAAATAAATGTGGTGAGATATTGAATGATATGCTGCACATGCCCCTTATACCCAGATTACACGGCACTGGCTGAAACTTAAAGTGTTTATTTCTGTTCGCTTTTGAAATACAGCTTTTCTTAACAGATTTAATAACTATATTATCAGGTATGTTTCCACGCCTCCAATCTCCAATTTGCATTTATTGATACCGATGCTTTTTTAATTTTGTCAGATGGTGTTAACGGATGGTCATCAGACGACAACCAAGTTTTCTGTACTTGAAGAGGATTTACGAGGGGCGGTTGAAAAGTAATCGGCCTAGGTAACAAAACACAACTTTTTCGGCAACTCTCAATTTATTTCTCAACATAGTCTCTTTTTAGAACTATACACTTCATCCAACGATTCTACAATTTTTCGATGCCCTCCGAATAATACAATTTCTCGAAGCCCTCAAAATAGGTCTCTGTTTCAGCGATGACCTCCTCATTCGACTCAAATCTCTTACCAGCGAGCCATTTATTCAAGTTTGGAAATAAATAATAGTGGCAGGGGGCCAAATCTGGCGAATATGGTGGATGAAGAACCAATTCGTAACGCAGTTCATGAGTTTTGCCATTGCGACTACGTACTTGTGGATCTATGCGCTGTCCTGGTGGAACAGCATTTTTTTCTTCACCTAATGCGGCCGATTTCACTTCAAATCGGCGTCGAATTGGTCCAACAGCTCTGCATAATATATGCACGAGATCATTTTGCCCTTTTCCAGGTAGTGGATGTGAATGATACCGTGCGCATCCCAAAAAACTGTGGCCATGACTTTGTTGGCCGACAGACCCACTTTGGCCTTCTTCGGCTTCGATTCGTCAGGAGCAGTCCACTGTTTCTTCTGTTTCTTGGACTCTTGTGTATTGTGATGGATCCATGTTTAGTCCACGGTTACGAAACGGTGCAAAAAGTCTTTCTTATCGCGGTTGAACATTGTCAAACATTCCTTCGAAATGGTCGGACGATCGCGTTTGTTGTCAACTGAGAGCAAATGTGGTACCCATGTGCAGAGAGCTTCCTCATTCCCAAATATTCATGCAAAATGTTGGACACCCATTCGGTTGAGATGACCACAGCCTCAGCTTTCTCGCGCTTAGTCACTCATCGATGAGTGACCATGGATTTTATCGACCATTTCTGGCGTGTTGACCTCTTTTGGACGGCCTAGACGCTCATCAACAAAAATGCTCTTACGACCATGTTTAAATTCAGCTGTACAATATTTAATTGTTGATATCGAAGGTGCAGAGTCCCCTTAAACATCGTTCAATTCGGTGTTGATCTCATCGTTCGTTTTCTTTTTCAAAACAAGTATCTAATCACTGCACGATATTCGATTTTATTTATTTTTGTAAAAATGCAAAAGTTGTTCGTTATCAGTGACTGTCAAACACAAACTAAATGATGCAGCTGATTGAAAATTTTACAATACTCATTTGAAGGTTAGGATTTACAACATTAATTTGATACTGGTGGCGCCATGTTTTGCCTAGGCTGATTACTTTTCAACCGCCTCTCGTACTTGGCCAACGACGATATTATATTTAAAAAAAAAGGTATGGTTCAATCTAGAAGGTCATAGCAGACCCGTTGCCAACCACGTTGGAAAACTGATATCGAATAAAAATCATTATAAGCAGGAATCATTTATTAAAATTTGCATGATTCTGCGTATATTAAAAAAACAAAAACGTTTCTTGTTTATACCTAGGAAATTCTAAAAAGCCGCTCAATGCGTGTCGTTTAAAAATTAGTATCGGACCGTATACGGCCCGCGGACCATATGCTGGACATGAATGGTATAGTTGTTTCTGAGTATACCTAGGAAATCCTAAAAAGCTGATTAATGCGTGTCGTTTAAAAATAAGTATCGGGCCAGACACGGTCCGCGGGCATAACGTTAATTGACACAACTTTCTTTAATTAAGCCAAGGTATATACTGACTGGAGAGCTAAGAGCTATATTCTCGCTAAGGCTAAACACAGGGCCGGCGCTAGGGTTTGCGGGGCCATGTGCGAGAAGAGCAAAAAAAAGGTCTTCACCTCCTAGATCCAGGTAAAGAGCATGCGCGGGGCCTGTTGTTGAACCGCGGGGCCTGCTATTGAGCGCGGGGCCATGTGCCGCCGCACATGCTGCACATGCCTCGCGCCGGCCCTGGCTAAACACATAGTGAAGCAGAGAGCAAAGCAGCGATGAAAGCGGAGAGCAAAGTGACGAAATTAAATAAATGAATTCCTGTTAACACGCGCATTGTGGAGCGTACTGCAGCTAGGTTATATCGCTGTTCTAGTTGAGCAAAGACGTTCAAACAATTTTGATTTCTCTGCTATCATTGTTGCTAAAATAGTTGTTTAAAATGGATATTGAGGCATTTACAAGTAGTTCTCATTTATAAGAGGTATTTATAGTAGGTTCCGATTGAAATTTGTCCATTTTTTACCAATTTATGTTGAATTTTTTCCAAAATATAATCAAACGGTGAAATACTCATGCGAAAATAAGAATGAAACTTTTCTGGATGTTCGCGGAGTTGCATATAGAAATGATGAAATTCACCATGTATGCATATGTCTACTTTTATTTATTCTGTGAACATTGCACCTTCTAGTGTGCTTATTTTTATTTTTTAGTAAATACCAAATTTTCAGGGAAGAGGTTTCTGTTAGTAAAAAATCCATTATAATTTTGTGAACTTTCTGCTCGATTTTAAACGCGTCACTATGTGTAGACACTCTTTTTTAAGCGCGGCATTCTTTCGCTGTTTTACTCTCCGCTTTCATCGCTGCTTTGCTCTCTGCTTCACTATGTGCTTAGCCGGAGAACGTCGCTCGGACTGGTGGGGAGCGACCGACCACACACTTCAAGCCCCGCTAGCACCTAGGAACTTAGCGTTACGAGGATACACAGAAATTAGGGCTTATATATGTATAATATAACAAACGAGGATAAAGACAACGGACGTACGTTGGGTACAAGTAGTTCAAATAAGTTATTGATACTTAACATAGAATTGTGTGAAATATATATATATATATATATATATATATATATATATATTTGTTTATCGGTTCTTCGCTCGGTGTAGATCAATCGGCATGTAAATACTCGTGATCTATAGCTATCTGCTTGTTTGTCGCAATGAGGTGCCAGAGGTCATTCAAATTGCTCACCCAAAATTTGATGTAGTCGTCACCTCGTTGAAAGCAATACCTATAAAATAAAAAGGAACACATTTATAGTAGTTATTAAATTTCAGTTATATATTGAACATATTTTCTTGAATAATATTCCAAATACTTGAAAATATTATATTACTATGAAATATTACTTAATGTCAACTAAAAATATGATTAATGCTTATTTTTTACATTTCTTTGTTATTCAAAGAGATGTCTAGACGCAAAATTTTTCGTGTTGAACATTTTCATAATTAACTTAAATCACCGAGTAATTTTGTGAACTAATGGACATTTTATTTCAAAAAATGGATGATTCAGAATAAATTGTGCAAAAAATTCTTCAATAATTTATGACAATTTCACGCTCACTGCAAAATTTCATCACTTGAAAACTCGAGGTTATGAAAAATGGAACAGTTATTTATTCCAGCGTTTCTTAATCGGGGGCCCGCGAGTGATAACAAAGGGTTGGTGAGCCATAAGGGCAATATTGATTTTATTTCTCAAAAATCAAACACAAAAAATAAATTACTTTGTGCATTTGGTCCCATTCAAAATAATGGTGAATGAAGAATCCGTAAGAACGAAGATATCTAGAGCCCTGCAAATCTGCGGGTATCCGCGGATTATCCGCGGATATCCGCAACTTTTCTGCGGATGCGGATAAATTATCATTTAAGCCATGCGGATGCGGATCGGATGCGGATTAAATTTCATATCCGCTTATCCGCAATATCCGCCTGAATATTAAATCTTCGGTTACTTTCGGAGAAACATGCAATTATGTTCTGACTATGCAGTCCTCGGTTACCTTCGGTTGTCTGTATACACATGTGATATTTTGTAGCATTCTATCTCACTCTATGTTATTGTTATTAAGACAATTGTCCATGATCGAGATTGAATTGAGACAGTCAACATAACTTTCTTTTTATTATTGAATATAGAAAATCATATTTTGGACAAAAGTTGCCTGGACACTTTCGATGTAATTCTTCCTACCTCTGCTCTAATTCTGGCTTTTAAATCTAATAAACGCTTATTTTACATAAAACTGGTTAGTAAGTTTTATATAAATACCAAAATTTACCTATATAAATTTTTCTCGAAAATTTTATTATGCAACCTGCCAAGTTTTTTATACTACCCGAAGTAAAAAGTCTTGCTGATTCCAAAAATTTGAAAAATGACACATGTTGCTATTCGAAAAATTAAAGTTGCATTGCCTAACATATGCGCGGAATGGCGTAAAAGAATTACTAGGTCGCAAAAATATGAAGCGCCTTCTACCAAGTAACTTAATTCAATATTTAAATAAATATAGCCTTGTAAAAGGTAAAACTGACGTGAGATGTTAGTTGACACTAGTATGATACTTGACAGTACTATCAACACGTATTTCATGAGCAACACGTTACCTGCCCCATACGAAAAAAGACGCTTAGGGCCCCCAAAATTGTTGACTCTCTCTAGATTTCAAAGTTATTAGCGCATCTAGGCCCCAACCCTTTGGAGTCCCTTACATTAGATTAGTAAAACTGGTAAATATAATATATAAACTGGTAAATCAAAAAAATTTCAGTAGTGTTTTAGAGCAGCGATTACCAAATAAGGCGAAACATGTTAGTTCTTTCCAAACTGACAGCAAAACCTGTTGTGCAGATAGTGCGGATATTTTTGCGGATGCAGATATAGAAAAGCTTATCCGCGCAGGGCTCTAAAGATATCCGAGAACTGCACTCAAGGCCGAGCATTATACTAGAACTGAGGGCCAGATGATTACCGTGGATAGCACACATTATGAGGATGAGGGTGGACAGAATGGTTAGGAAGATATGGAAAGGAAGATTGAATTGAAAAAGGAATCCGTCGACCAGTGGGAATACCTCGCAAGAGATGGAGAGTTCAGTTAACCGAAGATCTGACAAGTTTTTGTATACAGGGAACATGGCAAGACCTGACAATGAATAGGACAATCAAAATGGACGAATTATATGAGTGAGGTCAAAAGTCAACCCAACTGATAGTGCCCAAAGAAGAAGAAGAATACTTTGTACAAGAGGGCACAGTAAAATAAAACATCATATGACAACACTGTATGAATGAATATTTATTTATAAAATATTCGTTTTTATCAAAATAGGTATAACTATAAAATAAAACAAACATTTCTTCGTACTATACGTGTCAGGTATGTAGGCGGCAGTGGAAAAGATGGCCACAAAGATAAAAATAAGCTAAAAATGCTATTATTTTAACGTATTTTCTAAAAAAATTCTTCCGAGGGAGATCCTTCTTTCCTCCGCGAAGTAAGAAATACATGGATGGACGAGGGTTGCCTCTTATATTTCGGGATTGCGCTAGTACTGCCAACTAGTGCTGCCAACTGGCAACTGACGCTTCTACCGCAAAATTTGACATTTTGACGGTGTACGTACTCAGAACGTTTTGACGTACGAGCGTTATTTGTGTTGTTTACAGTAACTTGAAAAAATTCATCTCGGCTAAAACTGGAATTAAATCGTGAACATTTTCGAGCGATTATTTTTACAACTTTCGACGTGGATTAACCCAACAACAGTGCATCGATGAACTTTATTCGGCTTTTGGTGAAGAAGCACCATCAAAGACTACTGTTTATCGATGGTTTGCCGACTTCAATTGTGGCCGTAGTTCGCTTAAGGACGAATTTCGTGAAGGTCGTCCAAAATCGGTTGTTGTTCCGTAAAACATTGATGCTGTGCGTGAACTGATACTGCAATTGGGCATTAATGGCATCAGCATACATTCACTATTTGCATGAACATTTGACCGAAAAGAAAGATTTGTTTGCGTTGGATCCCACATAATTTGACAATCGCAGAGGAAAATGCCGCAATCGGAGTGGAAAAAGTGCTTCAGAAATTGGTTCAAACGCATGCAGAAGTGTATTGATTTTCATGCAGAATATTTTGAAAAACAATAAAGCCTCTTTTGTTGATAAATAATTGTTTTGATCTCAAATCCCGAAATATAAAAGGCAGAGGGATATGTACTAATCGTAATTATTTTTCTACAAAGTTATTGTTTAGATTAGGGATTGGCAACATTTTTTACGTCGCAGGCGTATGTTAGGAATGAAGAAATATTTCTTCATTCCTAACATATTTTCCCATATGCATGTTTAGTGTAAAATAAATAATATGTGAGAATTTCAAGATTTTAGTTTTAGGGAGTTCCCCTTCCTCGTAACTCTCCAAATATTTATCGAATCGAGAAAGCCCAGAGAACAAAAAAGATAATCGTTTTCTTATTATAAACAATTTTAGTCATATACGTTTTTGCTGTTTTCTTATTATAAACAATTTTTGTTATATATATTTCAAGTCAATAAAAAGGCAGAAGTTTTTTAATAAACAGTTTTAATCCCGTTACACACACTAGAATAAAAAAATCGAGATACCTTATAGCCCAGCGTTTCCCAACCTTTTTTCATAGCGGACCGGCAAGCGATCTAGAAAAAAATTCGCGGACCGGCAAGTTTAGAATGTAATGTGTATGCAATAGTTTTATATTTTTTATCGCACTGATTACAAACACAAAAAAAACAACAAATAAAAAATCACATATAATTAGTGAAAAAATAAACAAATTATTACTTAACCCTTTCAGGGCAACTGGTTACTCCTGCTAACCACATATATAAAAATTATTTCTGGATTTCGTACTGGTTTTTGATACTAACCATAGTGCCTTAATCCGAAATTTAGTATTGATACAGTTTCCAAGTTGTTTGCATCTTCCTGAAGATCATTTTGTATAACTAATAATAGTAAATAATTTTAATCAATAAAAATGTATTTAGAATTTAAGTCTTCATTCTGTCCTCAAAGGGTTAAGCAACTAACAGATTAAGGACCGAGATTTTAATCTCAAAATTAAGTGGGTTATAACTTATTAGGCGAATAGTTTCATAGTAAAAAAAAAATCTCGCGGGCCGGCGGTTGGGAAACACTGTTATAGCCTATGTTCGAAACCTGGTTTTACTCTATCATCATGCCAAATTACGTGAAAATATGTCGAGCCATTTTGGGTCAATCTCGGACAAACCTACATGCAAATTCATTTTTTAGCGGGTGTTATAATCATATGAAACATGTAAAAACCAAATAAGAAGCCGAAAAAAAAAGAATCAAAACAAAAATGGCCTCCAATTTTATTAATATAGATTTTTAAGACTTATTATTTAGGCCCGGTTTTTCCACCTTCAGATAAAGTCCCAGGTAACTATCTGACAGATAAGGTTATTTGTAACTTCATCTGCTGAGTAAATGTCATCCTTTCTTTCTATACAAATGTATCTATCGGATAGTTATCTAACGGATAATGAGACTGACGTATTGGATTCACTGACTGGTATTGACATTTATTCAGCAAATGAAGTTACAAATAACCTTATCTGTCAGATAGTCACCTGGGACTTTAACTGAAGGTGGAAAGACCGGGCCTTAATTGTTCAATCGACTTTTTGAGTTCATTTATTATTTGAGCTCATTACATTGTCGAGACAGACATGCTCTTCATTGGAAAACGCAAGGAAAAAGGACGATCGGACGACCGAAAAACACAACAAGTATCTAGATACAGTAACTAGAAACTTTTTCAAGTATCTAGATAACAAATTAGATACTTTTTGAAATATGTATCTGTATCTAGATATTTAAATTTAAGTATCGTGTATCTGTATTTCAGATACTTTAATCGTTACTTTATTTTTATACCATGATACCAAGCTGATATAATAGTTTAATTATAAATTGTCATTTTAAATATTTTATTTTTACTATAAACAAAATTCAGAAAACAATTAAAATTCTGACGTTTACAAAATAAATTTATATGGAATGTCAAAAAACAATACTCTCACTCGTTTTTCGTAGCTTTTGAACAGCTGTAAAAATAGTAGGTATTTAGGTACCACAATAGTTGGTACAACACTTAAGGAAAATGGGTATTATTGGGCAACTATTGTTCTATTTTTATGAGCAATTTACTAAAAACATATAAAAAATTATATCCACACAAGTGGTTTGGGAGTGAACCGTTGTTTTGTGAAGCATTGGGCAAGACAAATTAAGGCCCTTCATAAGTATCCAGTGATTGAAAATACACTTTGATAATTTTTTTGAGGCATTTCTTCACTTGCGGCCTGGCTCTAGTCCGCCTCACCCAAGGGCTGGCCATGCTAATGTGGATATCAAGTTCATTTCCTAATTGAAATGAGCAAGATAAGTAGGTGTGTTTCCTGAAGGACGTAAAATTGAATTAATTATTAAACGTTCATATAAATTTAATTTGTAAGCGTGAGAATGTCAACTGAAATTTTGTTTATAAATTAAATTTGTATGGAATGAGAAAAAAAAATCACATATTTCTTATCAGTAATTTTTTATTAGTGATCAAAAATGATCAAGACATTAGACGAATTCCGCTGCAATTAGGGCTAAAATATGATTGAAAGGAACATCCTTTTAACAAGAACATAGTTGCTTATCTATTAGACTAGCATTAGTCTTATAGATACGCAGCTCATACGTCAGCACATATGGCTAACATAATATATACGTTATTTAGTACAAATTTATTCCGTAGAATAGTGTTTTACCTTGAATTAGTGGATTTTTGTAACGCCACGATAATTTTTGAACAGTCTGTATAATACTGATTAACATGCACTGTTTGTTTGGTAAAAAATATGGTATTTTCATTTTTCAGTGTTTTTTCAAAAGTATCTAGTTGTATCTAGATACAAACATTTTTGGCATGTATCTGTATCTAGATATTTTTATAATTCTATATCTGTATCTGCATCTAGATACAATTTTTCTTAGGAATCTGTATCTGTATATAGATATTTTTTTAAATGTATCTATTACAACACTGTATATACATTTTTTTTAATACATTTTACATCTGCCTATTTCTACAACGAGGCTAAGCGCCGATGTCAGGGGACAAGCTCCTACACCTGGATGAGGGGTGAATGATTATGAAATGAGAGTAATGTAAACGTATTATTGTCGCCCGAATAATTTTCACTAGTCCAAACTACACGATTTAATGCGCTCGGCCACTCCGTTGGCAAGTACATAAATATGCGAGAATATTTTAATTGTCTACACCTAAACATAATACTTTGGCCGTAGCTTCGTGGTAAGATAATTGCTTACAAAATACAAGAACGCAGGTGAAACCTCATTGACTCCACTAATGGCCAATTGCCAAGGAACGAGTTAAATATTTTAACTCGAGTTATGCCATACTCGAGTCAAAAAAATGTTCAAAAACATATCATATAACTTGAATTAGGGATAACTCAAGCCGAAAGATTTAATTAGTTCTTTAACAACCCCCCATTAGTAATTTTTATTGTTGACGTTATTCTATAAATGACCTATTTCCCCCTGGTTATTAAACCCCGTTATCGGGCGGTCTGAAGTTAGATTATTTCATAATTTGTACCTCTTTACCACATACCTATAAACTCTAGGTTAATAGGTAGGTATTTGTTCTTTACCATTTTGTTGAAAGAGGTCATTCTTAAAATGTGAAGGAACTAGATATAAAATTGTACAAATGCAATAGTTAATGCTACAATATGGATCCGAGTTGAATCAGAGAGAAAGAATAAAATGGAAATTCCTTATATCAAAGGAAGAACGCATTCTTTCCATTTTGCATCAATTTTTTTTATAACATCTAACGATTATTTTTTAAATGATTACATATTCTCATTAGCGTTTTTTGTTAGCAGTTTTTTGTTCTGGAAATAAGCTGGCAATTTTTTTGTGAAACGTTCAATTAATAATGCATTGTAACACAAATCTCCTTTGTTACTCGTTGCCCTTTGTTCTTAGCCACTTCTCTATATAAGTGAACAGCATGGAGTGGCATTGTTCTCAAAAATAACTCTCCACTCCATAAATTTACTTCATTTTAGACTTTCAAGACATTTTTAAATATAATAATTAGTTAATAATTATAAAAAGTCAATCACGGTAGCACAGTGGTAACAACTCTGCTTTGCGTGCCAAATATTCCACGTTTAAAATGCTGGCTAGAGAATGGATATATTTATTCATCGCTATCATTTTATTTATTTATTTTTTTAAATCGTTTACTGCCGATACAACAAATACATTTGTTAATCACTGCAAGGTTATAGGTATTCACAATGGTTCTTAATCCTTAGGACAGGGGTGGATCGACCTATCGGGCAATCGGGCATCACCCGATGGGCCGACAGCTTTTTGGGCCGATGTGACGGTCGCTATCCACTCAAATACCCATGATCAATTCTACGATATTACTTTAGAAATCAATCAATTTTTTTTATTTGTTTTTCTAAAATTTTTTCATTATTTTAGAGACTGTATTTTTATTTTCGATATTAAGGCGGCGCACAACCCTATAGTTCTCAATAGTTTCTTATACAAAACTAATAATCGGAAATAAAATTAATAACAATCTATATATCAAAATTTGCAGCGAATTTTTACCTATCTAATAGGATATTTTTAATTCTAGAAAAAACTGTTATGTAATTGTAAATAAGAAAATTACATTATAGACGCCATCTTGTAAACCAATCGACGCATATTTGCATACGATGCGGCAAATTGTACCTAAAGCTTCATTCTACAAATATGATTCTAGCTATTTTGTTGTATTGTGAAAACTACTTATAGATATTGTACTTGGTAGTCTATTTTTGCCGCCATCTTGAATCTGCCGCGGTTTTCAAAATAGGTGATACGGGTAAAAATGATTTATTTTTTGTGAAGAATACGTGTACCAAGTGGCATTCTATTATCATCAAGTATAATATTTTTCGACGAAGACTCTAAACTATAAGTAATCCAGTCGAAAAAATGTTGACGTATTATTTGAACATTTCTACACAAAACTATATAAATATAAAAGTTATTCGAAACCCACAAATTGATTTAAAAAAATACAGAACAATATCGCTGATGTCTATTTTTAAGTTATTGAGCCATAATATTTTTATAATAAATGTTTCTACAATTGAAAATATCTTATTAGATAGATAAAAATTCGGTGCTAAATTTGTTGTATAGATTGATACTAATTTTATATCAGATTGTTAGTTTTGTATAAGAAACTAGTAAGCTCTGGAGGTTGTACGCAGCCTTAATACTAAAAATATAAATTAAATAAGTTTATTTAAATATAATTTGGTTTTTATTTATGCTCGGGAATAGGGCCAATTATATTAGGTGTGTGAATTAATTCCAGAAAAGACTTTGTTGTGAAAAAAACATAAAAAATACACTATATAAAGGATTTGCCATCGCTTGCCATTATTTTTTACCATCTGTCTGGCAGTTGCACTATTCCATGACGAAAAAACGACTCGTCCTTCGAAGCGATCCATTCATTGAGCCATTTCTCTATTTCTTCATAATTGTTCAAATGCTGACCATAAAGCCCGTGTGCCATCGATCTGAACAAGTGATAATCTGATGGAACAATGTCTGGTGAATACAGCGAGTGAGGTACAACAGCCCAGCCAAGTGCTTCCAAGGTGGCCTCCACAATCTTTCCAACATGTGCTCTAGCGATATTATGCTGGAGGATCACTTTGTCGTGTATCTTTGGATATTTCGGCCGCTTGTTCTTCAATGCGTTGCTTAAACGGAGCAATTGTTGTTGGTTAAGTTCGTCAATGATGGTTTGGCTCTGCTTTAATAGCTCATGATACACTACACCCTTCTCGTCCTACCATATACTTTCTTGCCGTGAATATTCCGCTTTGGTTTCGATGAGGATTATTTTCCTGAGTTGCAAATGGATTTACTTCGTTTGAGATTATCGAAATATATATTTTCGTCTCCAGTCACAATACGATGCAAAAAACTTTTTCTTTTTTGCCTGGCAAGCTAGAGTTCAGACATGGTTTTGCGCCCCTTGATGTCTCTTTCTCTCGGTTCGTACGGCACCCATCTTCCTTCTTTGTGAATGTTTCCCATGACCAAACGCACAAAAATTGTTGATCGATCAACATTCTACAATTGCGCGAGCTCATGTTGCGATTGATGCGGATCTTCATCGATTAGCGCCTGCAATTCCTTATCCTCGAACTTCTTCGGCTGACCTGGACGAGGTTTTACATCGACACTGAAATCATCACTTTTGAAACGTCGAAACTATTCTCTGCATGATTTATCGGTGGGAGCACTTTCACCATAAGCTTCTACGAGCATTCGATGAGCTTCGGCGGCTGATTTCAGCAAATGAAAACAGAAAATGAGAACTTCTTGGAAATGATGCTTATTTGAGTCGAATTTCGACATTTTCGAGACAGATAAACACGATGTTATTGTTATAAACCCAAACGTTTATCAACTGAATATTATTGCTATATGTCAACATTAAAACATAAAGCCGGTTGCAGATATTAGAGGTTAGAAAATTACATAGTACAGCAATTGACCGCCAGATGAACCGAATTAATTCACACACCTAATAACATTCCCTATAAATAGTCAACAAGTCCCGTGAGCCCGGGCCTAAACATCAAAATCGCCCGAGTAGATTCAATCCCTTGATCCGCTCCTGCCTTAGAGGGATTACATAACTTCCCTAATTTAAATTTAAGTTATACTTAATTATTATTATAAATATAATATTAGTTAGATTTAGAGCTAATCTTTTATGTGAGAAAAATCTGAGCAGAGATCTTGGGGTAAGCGTCGCTTCAGTTTTCTATGCAGTCCTTTGTTACCAATATTTTAGCTAACAACACTTTCACAATTGTTTAAACTTTCTAAAAAACGTTAAGTTTGTTTTTTGACTTGGGTGGATATTAGGAGTTCATTATACAATTGTTTGTTTTTATTAAACCAAGGGTTATTTACACTAATTCTTAGTATTTTATTTTGGAGAATTTACATGTTCTTTAGATTAATTTTAGGACCACACTTCACAGCCGTAAAGTATCAAAGGTTTTATAAAAGATTTTTACAATAGGGGTGCACATTTTGTTTTAAGGCTGGATTTTCTATTTAATACTGTACCCCCTGTACAGTTGACGAAGTCTGGTGTCAACTTTTTGCAGTTTGATGTTGAGGTCATGGTTTCAGGATCATTTTCATTAAAACATAGTATTATTTCATTACCAGTATTTTATTTAAAAAGTATGTAATGTAGCTACTATATGCGAGCCAAATACAATATTTTATCTACAAGTATATTATTAGAAAAATAGTAATTTTAATTTAAAAACCCAAAAATTCTGAGTGTCAATTGTAAAATTTCAGAACTGACGTCATCAAGATGTCTACCGAAGATTTTATTTCTTCTAACTTATAAGTAATATTCTAGTTGTGATTGTGGACCGTGTGACTCTGAATGGGCTGTAACCAACTAACTTGCCGTGAATAAAATGTTTATTATACATGGCTACGCATGCATGCGCGTCCCATTGTACACGACATGTAATATGAGTAGCTTTATGTACTTACAGTTGGAGACATAATGCAATTATTATTTGCTGGCCGTGGATAAAATAATTGTCTATATGTAGAGTATGTAATTTCCGAGTTAGGGACACAACGTATAAAATAAAATAAAATAATAGGATCCCAACACCTAGATAGGCGTATATGGGGCAAAGAAGGTAAGTTCTCCGTTTCTAGACCGCCGGCCAAAAATATGAAAGCCACGTGGTCAGTATGACGTTCCTATTATCCCTGAATTACCTCATTTTAAGTATGAAATACTTGAGTATTATTATAATACAAAATGAATAGACAACTTTGGTGTAGTATCAAAATGTCGTCGGACTCATTGGTAGCAACATTAAGAGATGCTGGAAGATTTAAAGATATACAGTTCATCGACATGTTGCATAAAACGAGGTATTTGGCAATTTATATTTCAGTTTTAATGTTAATGTCGGGAAAAAACTTCCATTATTTCTAAACGTTACGTAGATGCCATTTTCTATCTTAAAGATTCATTTAGTGGTTTCCAAGTTGGGTTCCGCGGAACCTTAAGTTTCCGCCGATAAAATTTGGGATTCCGCAAAAAAATGAGTTTTTGCGCTCTAATTTAATATTTAGTATTTTTTATTTCTCCTAGACCTTGCGGTGTTCTTTTCGCTATCCTTCTAACTCTACCCCCTGATTTTCATCTTTTCCCCTTCAAGTATCTTGGTATTCCGATCACTCGTATCTCTTTATTACTTTTCACACTCCTTCCTGCTCCTGTGCCTCCTTATCCTTTCTTCTCAATTCTTCTACTATATCTTTTCCTCCGTTTCTATTTCTCTTATGTCCATTCCACACCACCAAAAGTACTCTTATGTTGTCTCTCCTCATCGACAATTTGCCTTTTTTTTCTTCCTTGAGTTTTGGAGCTCTAATTAATAGTTTATAATATGCGTGAAAATGATCCTATAATATAATACGCCTGTTTGTATGTTCGTATGTTCGTCTATGGTATGTTCGACCGGTCGTTTCTTCATTCCCCGATTGAGGCGCGCATATGTTAATTATTTATGTCAAAATTGTTTAAAATATATTGATGCAATAATAGTGAATTTTCTACGAACACTTTTTATAATTATTATAAGAGGCAATAATAGTGAATATTCTACGAACACTTTTTATAATAATTGATAGAATTGTAAGAAATTATTGTTTATGTATTGGACAGTAGTGTGCTGTGAATTTTTGTTTTGAGTGTTGACAATAAATTAGTAAAAATGACAGTTGTGTTTTTCATTAAAAAATCACTTCACAATTATTAATTTAGTTGTGAAATACACGGATCGGTTTTTGTACGAAACAAAACCCAGAAAAACGTTATCCTTCCGTGATATTCGACATTTTTGATTAAAATTATTATTAGCAGAAAAATAATTATTTTAAAAAATATTTGGTTTTGATGAAAGTAAGAAAAATGTGACTTTTTTTTTCTTTATTATTATTTTTTCAATGCTTTATTATTTTTTTATTTCTACGATTTATAGGACAAGATTTACAATATCCTACTGCAAACTCTATACAGATGGCAGCACATAACGACTACACTAAGGCCCGGTTTTTCCACCTTCAGATAAAGTTCCAGGTAACTATCTGACAGATAAGGTTATTTGTAACTTCATCTGCTGAGTAAATGTCATCCCTTCTTTCTATACAAACGTATCTATCGGATAGTTATCTAACGGATAATGAGACTGACGTATTGGATTCTCTGACTGGTATTGACATTTATTCAGCAGATGAAGTTACAAATAACCTCATCTGTCAGATAGTTACCTGGAACTTTATCTGAAGGTGGAAAGACCGGGCCTTAATAATTCATGAATTATCAGTGGCTCTAAAACAATGGTTTCTGTTTATTTATTCACCTTAAAAGCACTATCTTAGGTTATGGTTGATAACTGTTTTTTTTTTTTTTTTTTTATAAACCACCTAAAAATAAATTGTATTTTAACTGTTCTGTGCAGGGCTAGGGACAGTGATTCACCTTAAAAGCACTATCTTAGGTAATGGTTGATAACTGTTTATTGTTTTTTTATAAACCACCTAAAAATAAATTGTATTTTAAAAGTTCTGCACAGTCCCACCTGTTTAGAATCTCTGTATATTGAACAAATGACGTGTGTGTGACGCATGCGCAGTGGTCAGTGGGATATTGTAAATCCACCCCGTAATTTGAGATATAGTGTAAATACGCTTTTTTCCGTGTGCCCTTTTTGCCGTGTGTGTATTTTTTCATGTGTGCTTTTTTCCGTGTGCGTATTAATCCGTGTGCGTTTTTTCCGTGTGCGTATTTTTGTATTATATAAGAAAATGGAAAATTAATTTTAATAAATATATTTTAAATTTAACGTCTCAAATCATTTTTAGTTTTAACATTATAAAGGTAATGCACTGAGTGAAAATGAATCGTTTTCCCATCTTAAAAAGTTAATGAATTAATAATTCGGAATAATGCTCATTATTTGTCCAGTTTTTAATAATGGGCGAAGAGTTGATTCAATTGGAATTGGATGAAATTAGGCGTATGACTAGAGAAAGAAGTCTGAGGTGTCGAGCAAGTTCCACATTAAGGTAATGATTTGTTTGCCAACACAGTTGGCAACGGGTGCACTAGTAAATAAATAAAGTTTTAAAAAATATTAATATTTCATAGCGAGAGGGGACTTGAGTTTTCGTCTACCTTCCTTTACTAAAAGATGACAATACTATTGGGTTTTAAATCCTTTCAAAATTAAAAAAAAAGAATACTTCAGACTGAAAATCTCATCGACCTAACGTTAAATAGCCAAATCAAAGTGAAGTTTTATGAAGTTTAATTTTCAATTCACGAGTTTTAGTGTTATAAAAGGAATATACAAATTCATTACAAAATGAGCTTCGTTATTATGCACTACCATTTGGGTGAAAGCCTATTTTCTCTCTACACTGCGACAGAAGCAAAGTACAGAAGTAAGTTGGATGCCACGCCTGATATTAGAATCCATCTGTCCACAATTAAATTAAATTTTGAAAGAAAAGAAGTTTAATCCTTCAAATTATATTACCAATTTTAATGAATAATATTTGTTTTTCCATTTTTAATCTCTTTATTGTATTTTCAATAAACTAATCTATATTTATAATCAGTAAAAAATTGTTGGGAACAAAACCTGGAGAAGAAGTAATGGGAGAAGGCCAATTGAGATGGAGTGATCCAGTGTGCACCCAGGAATTTTTTTGGAGGGGGCCCGGAAGGCAAAACTATGAATAAGGTTCTCACTTATAAATTTCAAGTGATGATCTAAAAAAAAAAGGTCATCGCTTCGGAAATACAAGTGATGACCTAAAAAAAGAAAATTGATGTGAAGTGTGAATTTTCACACATTGCAGGGTTTCGCAAGTATATAATAAGTGAAGGCGGCATGCTGAGTGTGTAAGACAAATTTTGCTTTGTAGTAATCACGGCAAAATGAACGATATTTTTAAAATAATTTATCGTCTGTTAATCTAATATCTTTAAAAACAAATTTTATGTTAAAATATTTTTTTGTTAATTTTAATTCGAATACCTAATACCATTATTTAGGTTTCTAAATATGTGCAGTATTTTTTTTATATAGCAAGGTTCATTAAGATTTTGAAAAATGCGCCTATGGCTTCCATTGGTTGTTTTAAGTCATATACTCCACCCCTCTGATTTAGTATACATAACACATACAATGAAAATATAATTCCAACAATTCCAACTGGTTATGAAATTTACGCTCTAAAAATTAAATACCCTATTTGCCAAAATATAACTAGAATTTTAACAAAATAAAAAATGGAAAAAAACAAAAAATAAAATTGTCCCCTCTGCCCGAGAGCGTACCCTAGTTTGCTGTGCAGCAAGCGACCAAGCTAACCATTAGACCAGGATACGCCTTCTAGTATAGTGTGTTACATAACTATAACTTTCGTACATCGTCAACAAAAAAACACAAAAAATGCGTTATTTTTCGAAAAAATAATCTGATCCAAAATTCCTGTTGTACTATTTCGGTTCACACAAATGTACATTACTTAGATTTTTTTCAGATTTTTAGTTTAAACCATCTGGGCTACGGGGTGTGGGGCAAATTTTTTTTTGCACATTTTTGGCAAAAATCGCATCAAAATAATTTATTTTGCAAAAATAAAATTTTGATCGTTAATCCACGTACTAAGGGCCCTCAGTTGATACCCACTTACAATTAAAAAAATATATATATTTTTTTTTTCAATGAGCACATATTTGTTTATATTTTTCGGGGGATATGTTTTTTAGATGTTTTAGTATTTTTCCTATGTGCGTGACAAAGAGTTGTATAAGCATGCAAAATTTCAACTCTCTAGGTTTAGCCGTTTGGCTACAATTTTACCGAACAGACAGACAGACAGACAGACAGACGACAAAATGACTGTATAAGGGAGTTTTGGTCATACCTGCAAATCCTAAAAAGGTCCTCACTTCTAAAATATAAGTGACGACCTAAAAAAAAAAGTCCTCATCTCTATTTTTAAATAGATTTATTTACCTAAAACGAGGTTGGAAATTTTTTAATGTGTTTGTTGGTTTTTATTTTTATTTCCTTATTTCTTAGGGGGGAGGGGGCTCCCCTGGATGCGCCACTGGAGTGATCATATCCAAATGATGAATAAAGATAGAGAATAAATACAGAGATACGAAAAAGGTATACGAATCCAGGGTATCTAAACGCAGACGTGGATGAAGACCTAGGAAAGAATGGAGTAACAAAATTAGAAAAGCGATAGAGAGAAGATAAATCCCTTGGAATTAAACAAGAAGTAGAACAAAAGACAGAAATGAATGAGTTTAACAGAATCTCTTGCCAACGGAGTGACCAAGCTCGTTAAATCACGCAGTTCTAACTGGTAAAAACAGTATGAATTGTGATGTAGGTCAAGAGTCTAGAGGTTCAAGTCCCCGTTGGTGATTTTATTCGGGTGAGAATAATATGTTAACATTACTCCTATTTTCACAATCATTGGCCCCTCATCCAGGTGTAAGAGCTCGCCCCCTGGCATTGGCAATTAGCCTCGTTGTAGAAATAGGCCAATGTAAGATAAATAAAATAAAAATTAAAACTGCATCTCTTTTACTTCGGCTGTTTTTTTGTCCAGGATTCTTTCTAAGTATAAAAAATCATCTCCTCAATATAGTTGTCGATTGCGACAATTTTTTACCTCTGGCATTAAATATAATATTCTGTGAGGCATTTTTATATCGTTTATCCGTTTGAAAGCGCATTTCATACAAGAAGCATAAGAACTGAACTTTTTGATTCAGTTAATATTTGGTAATTAATCATATTAATTAATGAAATTAAGTAAGTGTTGTTCTGAAAACAATTAAATTTTTTCTTAATGACCAAATCAACTGATGACCATATAACTTTTTCTGGTTCTTTTTGAAAATGCCGCCGGTTAAGAACGAAGTAGCAAACGTTGAAAATTAATGGTCACGGGTCATCACGATTATCGAGCTTACATGAAATATTTTACTCTTCAAAATAAAAATAAAAGTGGTTCACAACGTGTACCTACTTTCTTATTGGTCTCTAATGTATATCTCTGGGGTTAAATATTAGAAGCTTCTGGTTCTTAATTTGGTCAAGAATATCATTTTGATCGTGTCATTAAAATTTGATCATAAAAAATATATATACGTACAGAATGTGGTGGGACTACTGTGTTATCTGTCTTTTGAATCTTAACCTATATTAATAAAATTGGAGGCTATTCTGTTATGCAGGCCTTTTCTTTTTTCGGCATCATATTTGATTTCTACACGTTCCAGATGATTATTTATAAGACGATATCCGCAAAAAGAAAATTCAGGAAAAAACGGCTGGTTATATTTTCATGTAATTTGGTATGATGAAGGCAGGATTCGAACATAGGCTATAAGGCATCTCAAATATTTTATTCTAGGGAGGGGTTATAACTGTTTATTAAAAAAATTAAAATATCTCCCTCATTATTGACTTAACAGAAAAATATGTATAACAAAAATTATTTATAGTATGAAAAAAAATCTCTTTTGTTGTATATATTTTTTAATTAAAAGAATATTTGGGGAGTTATGAGGGTACACCCTAAAACTAAAATCTTGAAATATCCCAATTATTTACTTTACATTAATGTATACAGGTAAATATTATTTTTTCTCTTCAACGCAGTTTTTAGCAATAAGATTATTTAGCCAAGGGGACTGTTATTTATAAGGTTGAATTATCGCATTTATCATTGACTTATAGCAAAAATGAATATGAGAGAGAAAAAAAACTATTCCTCTAGGTCAGCGTTTCTCAACTGGGGGGCGCGGTCCACTGGGGGTCCGTGAAAGCTTCGCCGGGGGGCCGCGAAGTCATGCAAGATCGCAACATGAAAATATAGTAGAAATGTGCTCAATCTTGCAAGATATAAATTTTACCATACCTAGAAAATTGGAAGGTACTTTGAACACTTTAAAATAAAAATACTTTACTTTCTAGTCGTTATAGGGAATATAATCATCTTATAAAAATATCACATTTTTTTGTCAACCGTAAAAGATATTAAAAAAATATTTAAGTAAAATTTTCAAAATCTCTATCAAAGGTATATGATATACGTTCCTATTTAAAAATTCTAAATCGTCCTTGATATCCTGTACTTCCGGTTTATTCTGGAAAATTTTAATACTATCATTTAATTTTTTGGATAAATTTTGGTTATCAAACTTTTTTCCCAACTTGCTCACACGTCGCCTGTTCGAGAAAAATCGTGTTCCCTCTATCTTGATACACTATATATATGTTTATAATTTGGGGGGGGTACCATCCTAGAAAAGGTTGAGAAACACTGCTCTAGGTTAAATACTAATAATAATAATAAATATACAAATAAGTATACAAAATGAAGTACCGATTATTTTGTGTCCTATTTGAAACTGAAATATCTTACTTATCATTTACGTTACAGCAAAAATGTACCTTACAAAAACCGCCGGAATTACGGATACTTCACCTAGTTGTTAATAACTTTATTTCAGATTGTTAGTGTTTATAAGAAAATTGTGAGAACTGTGGTATTTACCCTACACTTATTATCATAATTACAGTGATAACTAAAATGTTGAAACAATATACTAAATTACATTACCAACATAACAAATTATGCAGCGTTCATCAAAGTGAACATTAAGAACTTAATTGCTTAGAGCTTACATCGTGCTTGAAATGAAGACATTAATAAGTTTACATTTACCGCTACCTAACGCTTCGCAGAGGCTATTCTTTCGCAGCGCCTTTATAAAAATTACCAGGGCGTCTCTTCCTAAGACATATCGTATTAATTTACAAAATTAAGACAGAAATTATGTTGGAAATGTGTTAGATGGTTAAATTTTCAAGTAATTTGTAACAGATGTGATGGGTAGATGGGTATATATCAATGTCTACAAATTGAGTTGTATTTTAGACGGTATTATTAACTGCTTAATGTTTGGTTATTTATTATAAATAATTCTCAGGAATATTAATCAGAAATTCCTATGCAAGGTGTTTCGAAAATAAGGCAAGGTGTTTTTTCTGACGAACATATGAGCCGTTTATTTTGAATGTGGCATAAGTCACTTTTTCAAAAAAATCAAGTTATTGATAACAATGATTACATTTTAACGGTATCTCTTCATTTTTGAAATAATTTAAACCAATTGTGTTGAAAACTATTGAGATATTTTCGAGAGAAGTTTTGCTAGTTAACAGTATAACAAACATGTTTATTTTGAAAGTGGCCTAAGTCGCTGTATTCAAAAAATTAATTGCGGGGCTTAGTGGAAAAGAATTAAAATTAATGTTTTATTTAGTCAATTGTCCCGTTATGTGTGAATGTATTTCGCATAGACTGCTGTGTCGTTTCTTAATTTGCAGAGGCGTACCTATGGGTATGGGTAAGGCAGGCATGGCACGTGCCCTGGGCGCCACATGAAAGAGGGCGCAAAATGGCAAAAAAATAAATAAAAAAGGAAAACAAAACAAATAGAATAAAAAAAGTGAAAAATCATTTTGCCCCTTTAGGGGTGAAATTATTTTTAAAAAAAACTCAATAAGTTTCTAAAGATTTTAAAAAGACACTTACATGCCAAAACGGAATGTTATCAGAATGTTATTTTCATGGAGAAAATATGCTTTCCGAATTTCATGACTATGTCCAAGGGACGTTTTATAGAATAAAAAATAGTAATGTACTCCTTTCGGGGTACAATTAAAAAAAATATGTTAAAAAGATATTTTAAGTTTTTAAGTTAACAGTTTTAATCCCGAAACACTCCCTTAGAATGAGAATTTTGAGATGCTATATGGCCTCTGTTCGAATCCTGCTTTTAATCTATTATCATATCATACTAAATTTGGTTAAAACTGTTTTTAAAAAAGATTCGTCAAAAGCAAAAATAAATAAACCAAAATAATAAAGTTCATAAATATCGGCAAAAATAAAAAAAAATATATATAATATAGATGTTGTCTCGTTCTACATAGACTAATCATAGTTTTGCTAAATAACTGAATAAAGATCAGTGCTGTTTACCGACAATATTTGAGCTGAACATTTGCGATGCCGCCCGAAGAGCCACTATCAGAATATAGTCATCCAATCAACTATTGAACGAGAATTTCTATCCCCTCACTGCATATTTAATAGATATTTCAATGGTCCAATATAATTAAAAGCAAAATTATTAATTTCTCGTTTCTAGTGGGACTTTTTAGTATCGATACTAATCTTCAGACACTTTATTAATATCAGTACATTTATCGTATCAATTCAGTATCGTATCGTTTCTTTTTTTTTGTTAAAATAATATGGCAAAACTTTTATTTATACACATATAAATATTTCTGTGATGAAAATTGTACTCTTGTAAAAATTATAATTGTATGGATTAGGAAAACGATAATAGATAATAAATATTTTACGAAGGGATTTCCAATCTTTCACTTGCAAAACTAGTCTATATGTGAACTCTTACCGACGTGCTTGGGCGCCCGGAACTAAAAAAGTTTGGGAACCACTGCATTAGCGCAATTTTTGGTAAAAATAAATTTGGATAAATACGCTTTAATAAATTTAAAATAATGTAGTGATATGCATTATCCATCAAAAGGTGATACAACTTTTAAATTTGCACTTTACAAGAATAGCGGGCAGGTTAAAAAAATATATACTTAAGATTATTTGAGCATTTTAGTACTTAATACTGCATACATTACTTAATACTGTTTATGAAAATATGTAATATAATTTTATTTGAAGTATTAAATGAACATATAATTAATAATGATTAATTTTCAACATAAAGACATCCATAAATACACCAGAGAGGTGGCCTCCAGAAATGAAAGGTCCTTAATTGACTACTACCTGATAAGCAGAAACCTCTGGAAATATATCACAGACACAAAAGTTCGAAGAGGTGCAGAACTGGGTAGCGATCACTTTTTGGTAGAACTCACTGCAAAACTACCAAAAATTACCGTTCCCAAGAACAGCATCCAATCCAAACCAGAATCTAAAATCAAAAACCACCTACTAAGGACCCCGCAAATTCAACAAAAATTCCGAGAAGAGTTAGAAGTGAAAATAAGAAAAGTTCCAATAAAAATTGGCCTAGAAGAAAAGTGGCGTACATTCAAGCAAGTAATTATACAGGCAGCCGAAAAGACCTGCGGAGTCACAAAAACAAGAAAAAATAGGAAAAGCACAGTATGGTGGACAGAAGACGTAAGAAAAAGTGTTCAAGAAAAGAAGCGGGCGTGGAAGAAGTATCTCGATGACCGAACATCTGAAAACCATCAACAATACAAAGAAAAAAGAGAAGATACTAAGAAAGTAGTGAAGGCAGAAAAACAACGAGCATGGACGAACTTTGGGGAAAGACTAGAAAACAACTTTCACGACAACAGAAAACTTTTCTTTCGAACAATAAAAAATCTGAGAGCATCCAAACCAGAACCCCTAAAATTTATTAAAGACGGTCAAAATAATTTACTAACAGACCAGAAAAAAATAATCAAGAGATGGAAAGAGCATTTTAAAGAACTACTTGAAGGTCAAGATTCCAGTGAAGAAAAACAAATAATAAAGAAAAAAGACAATTTTACAGAAATAACGGAATTAGAACTGCAGGTAGCATTAAAGAAAATAAAACTAGGAAAAGCGGCGGGCTGTGACAATGTTACAGGAGAAATGCTCAAATTCATGCCACCAGAAGGGGAAAAAGTCTTACTAGACATATTTAACGAAGCGATACAAACAGGTGCAGTACCCGTGGATTGGACCAAAGCTATTATAGTACCCATTTACAAAAAAAGAGACAGCAAAAATTGTAAAAACTATCGCGGAATCTCTCTACTAAGCATGCCAGGAAAAATATACGCCAGAATACTAGAATACCGACTACGCCAACAATTAGAAAGTACCATTGAAGAATCTCAACACGGCTTTATGAAAGGAAAGAGTACAGTAGACTCCATATTTGCTCTCAGACAAATTAGCGAAAAACTAACATTATATGGGAAATCACTACATATATGCCTAATTGACCTAGAAAAGGCATTTGACAGAATTGAAAGAGAGAAACTATGGGAAATACTGGAAAAAAGAAAGGTTGGGAAAGGAATAATAGAAGCCATAAAAAGCCTATACACGAGGTGCAGTAACGTAGTAAGAACGGGACAAATGTCATCTGAAGAATTTATAACATCACGAGGATTAAAACAAGGATGTATACTCAGCCCAATTCTGTTTAACCTATATCTAGACGAAGCTATAAAAGAAACTAAAAGAAAAGCGAAACACTTCAGGCTAGGTAAATGGAATTTGGAAAATGTTGAATTCCTGGAATTCTTGTTCGCAGATGACATGGCAGTTATAGGAGGTACAGAAAAAGATCTACAACATAATCTTAATATAATTACCGAAGAAATGGAAAAGATCGGAATGAAAATAAATATAACAAAAACAAAGACCATGGTAATAGGTAAAGACAACTCATCTCACGGTATATATATACAGAATGAAAAACTTGAGCAAGTCAACAGCTACAAGTATTTAGGTAGTTACTTATCTAAAAATGGAACATGCGAAGAAGAGATCAAAGAGAGGATAAATAGTGCAGCTAAAATCTTTAATGCACTGAAGACATCCTTTCTCAGCAAAAAAGAGATCCCGAAAGATACAAAAGTAGCGGTCTATAAATCAGTCTATGTTCCAGCGCTAACCTATTCTTGCGAATCTTGGACCATAAACAAGATACAACATAGCAACTTACAAGCCATGGAAATGAGATTTCTTCGTAAAATTGTAGGCAAAACGCGACTAGACAAGATAAGAAACAGTGAAATTAGGAAAGAACTGAAAATCAAACCCCTAATTGAAAACATTTACGAACAACAACTGAGGTGGTACGGACATGTGCAAAGACAGCCTAAAGAAAAACTTGCAAGGAAATCCTTTGAGACAAGAATGAGCGGAAAAAGACCAAGAGGAAGACCTAGGAAAACATGGCTTGAGGGTATCAAGGAAGCAGCTACATATAAGGGAATAGATACCCAAAATATGAAGCAATTAACGCACAACAGAGCAGAATGGAGAAAGTTATGTAAGACACCGGCCGACCAAGAAATTTTGTTTTAACTATATTAAATGTAAACTCGACACCTTCGGGTATAAGAGTCTTAGATTATGTATGTATGTAATGATTAATTATTAATCAAGGGGTCCCGTAAACTAGTAAATAATAACTTCGTCCCTTGTAAATGAGACTGGAAAAGTGATATTATCCACCTTATTTAAAAATAAGTAGAATTAATGACAACAAATATATTCATGATCGTACTAGATCGAGGTGGGAAGGATAATCGAAGGCAATTGGAGCATTTAGAAATAGAATGAAACAATTTGCCTTGCTGAAGGAAACAGGCTTAGTTCTAGAAAAAGAGAAAGTAGAACAAGAAATACGATAAAGGACTTATATATTTTACTGTAATAATAAATCTAATTTAGTGGACTCCAACAGTTCCTTCCGGACAGAACACAAAACCTCTTTAATCTTAAATATAATCTAATTATAGTTAATGATAATTTCGTTGATTAATCCATATTTTTTTGGCAACAATGCTGTTATGAACCGTGCGAAAGTGTATCCGAAATTTCATTTAGTATATTATATTGTTAGTGTAACGCCCCGTTCTTCAGTTTAGTTTAGACAATAGTAGACTAATGATGTTTATAGTGTCGGCTACTTTAGGTTGAAGTTGCTTTGTGTTGCCGCTCAGGAGCTATCGACTATTAGGCCCCCATCAGCTTACAATGGAGCAGTCAGCCGCTCTATGCCAACGATAATTAATTAATGTCGACACACAAAAACACTCGCCGTGATAGAAGGCTAAATTAAACTCATTTTCCTACGGTATGCACGGAACAGCGGGTTGGCTTCGCTCTTCAACGCACCAACAGCGCAGACTGGGAATTAAAATAAATAAAACACTCCAAGGCACTTTTAAATTTACAATATCCATATTTTCACTCATCCACAATTGCTTTCTGGTTAAGTTTACACACCACAATAGATAGAAGTGATTAAATATACCCTATTTAGTTATTTTAAAATTCAAGAGACATTAGTCGATGCAATTAGCAATATTCACGAATCTTCGCGTATTTAAATACAAGTGTAAAGCCTCGTTTATAATAGAGCCATAGCACAAGTTCATGGCATAAGCATAAAGATGTATAAATGGAGTATATTCAGATCAATTCTGTAAACATTTACTGTGTAGTAACGTTCCTACAAGATAAAATATTATAAAAAGTATAATGACTTTCATTCATGATAGTAACTGACCTTGCTCATAGTGACAAATTTAGTTTCTATGATCATAGTAACTGAGTTACAGAATTGGTCTGATTGTCTGTTTCTAATAAACAGATGTTCGTACTATAAGCAGAGCAGTGAGACACCATTGATTCTCCTTATGCATATGGGATGTGTTAATGTTATGGACCTATTATAAACGAGGCTTTAAGCCTCCACAAATTACAGGATTTGATTTCGAATGATTTTTGTTTTAAATAATGCGACTTATGTATCTTTTGCCCAAAAAGTATGATTTCTCCCAAATGAACTCTGAAAAACTGACGTGTGTTTCAGCGATGATGTCCTCGTTCGATGCGAATCTTTTTCCAGCCAATTCTTCACGTTTGGAAAGAGAAAGAAGTCGCAAAGGGGTAAATCTGGAGTGGATGAGGGAGCAGTTTGTAGAGCAATTTGACCAATTTGGCCGTTGCAATTGCGAACGAATGAACTGATGCATTCTCATGGTAGAACAGAACTATTTTATTCAATAAATGGGAATGTTTTTTCATCAATTCAGCGTGTAATCGATCCATTTCCAATCCAAAGACTTGTTTTTCAACTTTTTTACCGACCACCAACATATACAAGGTGTCTCAAAAGAAATTTTATATTTATTTAGCTTACTGCGTGAACGCAACATATCCGAGGGGCGCGGGGGTTATGTCAATCGGTAGCCTGGCACTTGGGAATTCAGTCGCTATGGAGCGTTTCTCGGGAGCAGACCGCGCGTTATGCGTGCGAGAGTTTTACAAAAACGATGATTCGGCGACTGTAGCGCGTAGAAAATTCTGCAGTATTCGAGGTTTTCGCCACTTAAATGATGCGCCAAGTATTCCTCTCATTCGACATTGGGTTAAAAAGTTTGAAGAGACTGGTACAACGCTGGATAAATCAAAATCCGGGCGACCTAGGTCATCAAGAACGGTAGAAAACGTGGAGAATGTTAATCAGTCTGTTCGTGACGACCCGAACCTTTCAATTCGGAAGGGCGCAAGTGCTTTAAATGTGCATAGATCATCATTACATCGCATTATGCACAAAGACCTAAAGCTGCACCCCTACAAAATTCAATTGGTGCAAGAATTAAAGCCCCAAGATGCCAGTCAGAGGCTTAATTTCGTAAATTCTCAGGCAAATTGATCTCCCGGAGAGGTGACATAAATTGGCCTCCACGCAGTCCAGATTTAACCCCTATGGACTTTTTCCTATGGGGTTATCTTAAATCTAAAGTTTACGCCAATAAACCGACTTCACTGGCGCATTTGGAAGAAAATATCCGTCACGAAATGGTAGCCATCCCTGAGTCCACCTGCCGAGACGTCATAAGTAATTTTACTGTTCGATTAAATGAGTGCCGAGAACGCGAGGGTCTACATTTAGACGATATTATTTTTAAGAAATAAATCCCCAAAAAGTGTATTTTAATAATTAATAAACATTTTTTCTATATACGGCTTACTTTTTTTTTAATCGATCCACTAAATATAAAATTTCTTTTGAGACACCTTGTATAAGGGAGGTATTGTGATCATACCGATTTTGACATTTCGAGATTTCGATGGATCTCCACGAATTGAGGTCCCTACATAACGTTTTGACTATTTTTACCATGATGTCTGTCGGTCTGTCTGTCCGTCCGTCCGTCTGTCCGTCCGTCCGTCCGTCCGTCCGTCCGTCTGTCTGTCTGTCTGTCTGTCTGTGTACACGTGCAGAGCAAATTCGGCTAAAAGGATTTTTATGAAACTTAATTTTTAAGCTTCTGCCATCAATGGCACAAGTTGATCGACTTTTGGTAAAAATCGGTTGACTAGAAATGGGAGTTACTCGTGGCGATTTTAAGATTTTTACGAATATTTAGTAACAGACAAATATTTCGAAAAAATGTATTTAACAAAAGTTGCTATAAATGCAATAACTAATAACTTTTATTTGAGACGTTTTTTGTTAAAACGATTTTTTTTAATACTTATATGTAACGTTTCCATGCTCATGATAAATAATATCTCTGTTAGAAAATATTAAGTCAAGTTATTTCTACTCTGCTGCTAGAATGTATTTTATACAAGTACTTTATGATGGCGGTCGGTCCTGTGGTGGCCACAACTTATTTTTTTAGCTCCTTTTAGCTCCATACATTTTACCCAACG
Organism: Liopterus haemorrhoidalis; assembly: GCA_963971575.1. Classification (NCBI taxonomy): domain Eukaryota; kingdom Metazoa; phylum Arthropoda; class Insecta; order Coleoptera; family Dytiscidae; genus Liopterus; species Liopterus haemorrhoidalis. The sequence goes on from OZ020622.1 coordinate 20,757,185, forward strand.
ATATTCCAATTTCTTTAAGTCTTCCAAAAAGTAGTCTGTATTTCTCGAACTCTGCAAAATAATTTTTTCCAGCGATTTCTTCATATTTGAAAAAAAAAGAAACCGCTTGGGCTGAATCAGGAGATTAAGGCGGCGCACAACCCCATAGTTCTCAATAGTTTCTTATACAAAGCTAATAATCGAAAATAAAATTAATAACATTCTATATGTCAAAATTTGCAGCTAATTTTTATCTATCTAATATGATATTTTTAATTGTAGAAAAAACTGTAATGTAATTGTAAATAAGCAAATTGCATTATAGACGCCATCTTGTAAACATATCGACGCATATTTGTGTACGATGCTGAAAATTGTAGCTAAAGCTTCATTCTACAAATATGTTTGTAGCTATTTTGCTCTATTATGAAAACTACTAAAGTATAGTTATTGTACTTGGTAAACTTTTTGCCGTCATCTTGAATCTGCCGCGGTTTTCAAAATAGGTGTTACGGGTAAAAATGAATTAATTTTCGTGAAGAATATGTGTACCAAGTGGCATTCCATTATCATCAAGTTTAATATTTTTCGACGAAGGTTCTAAACTACAAGTCATCAAGTCGAAAAAAATGTTGACGTATTATTTGAACATTCCTACACAAAACTATATAATTATAAAAGTTATTCGAAACCCACAAAATTATAGAACAATATCGCTGATGTCTATTTTTAAATTATAGAGCTATTAAAGATATTACAGCTATTAAAGCTATTAAAATATAAAGATAATATTTTTACAATAAATGTTTCTACAATTAAAAATATCATATTAGACAGATAAAAATTAAAGGTGCAAATGTATAGATTGATACTAATTTTATTTGAGATTGTTAGTTTTGTATAAGAAACTAGTAACATCTGGGGATTATACGCAGCCTTAAGGTGGATGAGGAACAGTTAGTAGCGCAATTCGACCAATTTGGCCGTTGCAGTTACGGACGATTGAGCTGATGCATTGTCATAGTAGAACAGAACTTTTTTCTTCACTAAATGGGACTGCTTTTCATCAATTCAACGTGTAATTGCGCCAATAAACCGGCATAATATTGTCCTGTGATGGTTTTTCTCTGTTCCAGTTAGTTGATGAAGATTATGCCTTGCGGATCCCAGATAATCATGACCTTTTCGGTCAAGGGAACACTTTTTGCCTTTTTCGGTGCACTTTCGCCAGGAAAAATCCACTGTTCTTACATTTTTGGTGTCTAGTGTTGTATCAATTTTTCATTAACGATTATGAAATGTTACAAAAACCCATTTGGATTTCGCTTGTACATGTCTGAATGTTGCTTCGAAAAGGTAACGCTATTGCGTTTTTGATCCATTGTGAGCAGACACGGTACAATTTTTGTGGATAGCTTTTACATGCCCAAATGTTCGTGCAGGATAAGAAACACAAGTTGGTCTGAGATATTTACCATCTTGGTTATCTCGCATATCTTTACATGGCGGTCGTTCAACACGATATTATTAATTTTATTGACCATCTCTTCAAATGTTTGTGTAGGATAAGAAACACACGTTCGTCTGAGATGTTTACTATCTTGGTTATATCGCGTATCTTTACTTGGTGGTTCAAGACGATATCATGATTTTTATTGACCATTTCTTCAGGGTGACCTCATTAGGACATCCTGGGCGCTGAGCATCAGTCGCGCTCGTACTACTACAACGATATTCAGTGAACAGCTTGTAACCCATGCGACGGAGCAGAGTTCCCATAATACTTTTTTAGCTTTGCTTCAGTATCGTTAATGGTATTTTCAAGAAAAAAGCAGTGCTTTATCAACACATGCTATTAATTTTTTCCATTGTAGCAAATAAATACAAACTTATCCGCTTCCGAGCGCTGTTAAAATGTACTAATTCACAGATCTACTTGAAACTTACTGTGTATGTCTACAAAGAAAGGCAAATGTCAGTAATAATATCAAACTAGCGATTTGAGCACCATCTCTTACCAAAGTCACTGACTTATCAAACACCCCTAGTACAATATACAATGTAGAGCTATTAGAGAAGACATATGTCGATCGATATTAAAAACCGCAAGTGGAAGTAAATTGGTCACGCTTCAGAGGATCCAAAAAAATCCCGTCTTGCCAACCCCCTGATATAACTAAAATTCATCAGCCCTGATATTGTTTTTAACTGCCCTCTTGTAATAACTTTTTGCAACATACAGTTGTGACAGAAAACAATTTAAATAAACAGTCTTACCAGCATTATTTACAGTGAAACAGAAGTGTAATTTTCAGTTAATAACGGCAGGTGTCAGTAAAAAAACACATTACCATATGAAAAAACCCCATTTAAACATCAATAGCAATTTAATCCGTAATTTTCATGTCAATAACTGACTAAAAATGGTGTTAAATCGTACTTTTATAATTCAAAATTCGGATCATATACGTACGGCAATTATTTCTATAATATTCCCTCGAAATTATCCATGAAAAATGTGCTTAACAAAAGTTTTAAATGTAAAAAGTTGTGATAGGAGTTGTGAGTATTATTTATGTATTAAGAGGCTTTTGTTACGTGGGGCATGTGTAACGTTCTACGTATTAACTAAAGCGATTTAGAGTCGATGCGCTATAACGCGATAATGACTCAGGCATTAATCAATCTACCTATACTAGAGGCTACCACATCACGAGTTTCTTATTTTATACAGGAACGTACTACCAACATTTCTAACTTCACCCTAAATGCCTACATGGGCTCTGAATATTTAAAAATTGCACGGAAAACAGAAAATTATCAAACAAAATTTAACACATACGTGCTTCGTATTAACCCTTTACTGCATGAATTTTTATTTTTAGCTTAAATAATTCATGAGCATTAGAAATTGGTTCTTATTGATAGAAAAATTAATTAAAAAAATATATTTAAAATATTAATTATTATTTTTATGAAAAAATAATAATTATAATAATAATTTAGAGTTTGCACCATACATGGAACATTATGATTCTACATTATGTTACAAAAGAAAATGATTCCGTATTATTTGTTCGTCAATTGCTAGGTGTTCTTCATTAGGGATTAAAAGAAGTCGCCCTCGAATTTTTGAAAGAAATGGTCGTATCTTCTAGTTGTCCTTTCTCAAAAAGAGTTATCGTTGAAGTGCAAATTTCGCTTGATATCCTTAAATTTATTGCAGCCCATTACTTGAGATACTGCAGGATCCATTGATGTGTATGTGCCATATATGAACATTCATGAAGTAACGTTCTGATTCAGTTTTAAAAGTAAAATAAAAAATAAAAATCGGAATGTGCCATATATGGCACACTATGCGGTAAAGGGTTAATATAGGCTATTCCAAACGTTTAAGCGGAACTACCTGGAATTTTCATTTTTCTAAGTTGTCATGAGCTGTCTTCTTAAGGATTGATGCTAAACAAAATGATCAAAAGCCTCACTTAACCGGTAAATGTTACTAGAATTGAAAATCTAGTTCCGCTTAACCTAAAGAAACAGGCAATAGTCCATTAAATTTTATGCAAGAGCCGCTAACCGAAAAATTTCATTATTGGAAGCATAGTATTTCACTCGATGTTCTGCATTGAAATCAGGGCTACGAACCGTTATTTTTTTCGTTTCGGTTTTTGTTCCGGTTCAGTTAAAGAAAAATATCAGTTCGGTTCCGGTTTTCGTTTCAGCGAAAATAACGTTTTTTTTCGGTTTTTGGTTATCGGTTTTCGGTTCAGTTCCGAGCGATAAATTTTTAAATGCTTTTATTTGTATCATAAATTTATTTTCTACTATAATTTAGAAGAACATTTTATTCCTTATTTTGTAATGATCATACCAAGGCCTCTGCCAGGGGAGGTTCTGGGCGTTCACTCCCCCCTTCCCCCTTCACCACCAAAATAATAGAAGCAGATTTTTTTACTTATCAATTAAAAAAATTACGATTTTTTTCTGTTTATCAGTTTAAAAAATAATCTTAAATTAAATAAATTTTATATTTTTGTTCACTCCCATAAACATTATCTGAACCGAAATAAACCGATATTTTTTTTTCGGTTCAGCTCCGGTTTTCGTTCTGACAAAAATAACGGTTTTTTTCGGCTTTAGGTTTTCGGTTTAGTTCCAGTTCGAAGCCCTGATTGAAACTAACAAAAACGACGCAATTGTAACTAAAATTTAAAGAAAAATAATAAGACTAGTAACCATCAGACGCAAAATAAAAACTGTAAAGAATATGTACCGTATCATAAAAGTTGTGAAAACGATTCTCAACCTTTTCTGCCGGCGTAACACCCTGGTACGTTAACCATTTCTTAAATACTGATTAAAACTATAGCAGGATACGCGAGAAGTAAATGAATAATTATTATAATTGAATCTCTTATTTGAGAAACCCAATATGTCCAAAATAACCAATTTTGATTTTTCGATGAAAATCGCATCTCAACGATAAATTTTCATCGTGTAGCTTTTCGTTAGTCGTTTCCTTTCGTTGCAGTAAGCATCGAAACATTACATTTATTAGAGAAAACCAACAACTGTGCACTATTGGGTTTCACAAATAAAATTTCAATTTCAATGAAAAAATGGGCAAAAAAGGGCTAAAGGAAGCATTTTCATTCATTATGAACTAAGTAGAACACAAGCATATCAAAGGACATGCGAGTTTTGTTTATTTTTGTAGAGGGATGTGGAGGGCAATGCAAAATAAGAATCAGTGTCTTATAAAAACGTGTGATGCACTTGTTGAAACTGGTCGATTCCAATCATTTAATCAATATTTTCCTATTCTTCAACACTCCTGTATGTCTTGCGACAGAGATTTTGCTGTAATGAAAGGAAACATTAAAAAGAACGATATAATTTATACTTTGAAAGCGTATGTTGAACTCACTGTAACATTCAGAAAGCAAAAAAGTGTTCAGTGATCTAATGGAGAATAACAGTATGATAAAATATTTGAAATTGTGGTGGCCAAACTACTATAAAAAAAGATTTTCCATAAATTCTCATGCAACCACTAGCAACTGTCAAACTAAAGCAACTCCCCATTGGTATAGCTTCTTTTTTGCATTTTACACATAGCAGAGAGAAATGCATAGTAGCAAGGCCTTTCATCGATGTGTTGGTATCCTACTCTTTTCCTTTTTATTTCCATTTTGGAGAGCGCGATTTATTGAATGAAACACAAACACAATGTACGTATTTAAACAATTACGAAGGAAATTTAAAGAATAGAAAAGGGAAATCCAGCCAGCGTTGTAGAAATTCGTCATTTCTCCTCCAAAGACAAGAACTGAGATTCCTACAACACCACAAGGACAGTTGAACCTTTCAGGGAGACAGTCTGAAGGTGATTCTGCTATGATGTGAAAACTATGGACTGAGTGGACAGTGATCTGTATAAAATGTAGATAGTGTAAATATAATCTGCAACTCTTCAGGAAACTCCTTTTGGGAACGTTGTGGAATAGATTAAAAGGCTTTTGCATTAAAACTTATGAAAAATCGTGATTCGGCTAATGACAATTCGTACTATGAATCACCTTGTTAAACGAATTTAATTCATTTGCCGATGTATTCCTCTATTGTATTAACACATCGTGCAATGCCACGTATCAGTTGGTCTTCCACGTCTGCAACTGCTTTATGAGTTCCAGTCAAGAGCAAGTCGACATATTGTTACTGTGTACATTTTAAAAAAATTACTAATCTCTTCCTAATTTCGTGTTTTTATGTTTCAGTTCAATGAGGCTCTGTTTGCTATCTCCCGGAGTTCCTGTGGGAAGGCTACCTTGTATGAAAAGGAAAGTCATATTTGCCTGATATATTTAGAATATATTGATATTGATATACTTCATTTGTACTGACTTTGTACATCCTTCAAAATTCAAGGTCTTTCACATATAACGAGTTGAAAATCTGCGAGTGGTTATAGATATGAACTTTCGGGTGTTCGCTAGATGGTTGCTATGATTCTTAGAATGGATTTAAGGGTTGAATTAACTCGAAATATTTTAACTAACCTGCTTTAATTACGATTACGGTTTACTATTTACATTATTATACGCTTTAGACTTAAAATTATGTTGCTAACAACTAATCCAAATAAGACACGCATTCACAAACACCAGTTTGTTTACCGAACATCAAATACTTCTCTACAGTCTCTGAAAATCAATTGTCTCTCACAGAACCGCAGTAAGGAAAACTTGCGCGAGGGGCAAAACTGTGTTTTGGCGCCCTTGGCAAATAAATGCAAGTGATAAGCAAAAACAAGATTCTCACTTCCCAGTGACGAGCAAAAAAAAAAGGTCCTCACCTCCCAAAATCCAAGTGATGAGCTAAAAAAAAGGTCCTCACCTTCGCAATGTGGCATTTGGTCAAGATCATCGGCGCCCTTTTCCTTAGTACGCTAGGGGCCGTCGCAAGTCTGCTGTTCAGTGTCCTTTTCTAAGAATTGGATTATTTTTTATAATTTAATATTTTACTCTAATTGGATGATTATATTAAATTTAATTAAGAAATTCTGAAACTATAACAATATTACCTCCCTAACAATTCAATCAGTGCAGTTACGTCACAATACGAACAATGCAGTTGTTTGTTACGTCGTGTGACGTAACTCTACTGATTTGCCGACGCTAGTATAGTAAATCCAACTGACTGAATTATTTTGAGTTCAACCCTGTAGCTTCATCTCATTACGTACCGAGTTGTCTTTAATGTAAGATTTGCATGATATTACCCAATTTAATTATCGAGATGATTTGTTTTCATTTACAATTATATGGTTTTTATAAAAGTGGAATGTTTATGAATTGAGGTTACTCTCGGATTCTCCACGACTGTCAATCTCTTTAAAAGTTAATATACAAAAATAAATTATCTACACTAATTGAACAAAGTCCCTCTATTAAATAATCTCATTAGCTTTTTATTTATTTTATTACTTTCAAGAACGTTTTTTTTTTGTAGTACAATTTTAATTTGGTTTTTAAGTAATCAGTATTAAGGCACAATTAAATAATATTTTTAGAATCTAGATGAAAATATTTGCTATTTATTTTATAAATCTGAACAGGCTAAATCTTGATATGACAATTTTGTCACATATAGCGGTGAGATACGAAAGCTACTTTTTAAGTTTTTACAAAAACTAAGAATGAAAAATTTTTTTAATGTACAAACTATTTTATTGCTTTTCAAAATATTCGATTCTAAGATTTATACATTTTTGCATGCGTTCAAACCAATTCTCGAAACATTTTTTCCACTCTGAAGTTGGTAATTCAAAAACATGGTTTTCGAAGGTTCCAACAGTTCTTGAGGTGATGAAAATCGCTGGTCACGCATTTTTTGTTTGACATTGGGGGACAAAAAAAAGTCGTTAGGGAATAAATCAGGTGAATACGGACAACGACATATTAATTAGATGTTTTTCTCCTTCAAATAATCAATTGTTGTGTGACATGCTGTCTGGGAGCTTGCATTGTCATGATGAAGTATGATGCGACGTTTTTGGTTGTTTTTCCTAATTTCGTCGATAACTTCTGGCAAACAAATTGTTGTATACCATTCAGCAATAACTGTTCTCCAATCCTCTAAAGGAATGGTTGCGACATGTCCAGTACAACCGAAGAAACAAGCGATCATTTTCTTGGAAGTGCTTCGTGAACGAACAACAGTAGATTGTTGCTTAGTTTCCGGTTCATATGAATAAATCCAAGTTTCGTCACCTGTAACGATGTTGTATACGGATTTTGCAGTGCCTAGGTTGAATTTTTTTAGCATTCCCTTACACCAATCAACACGAGCCTTTTTTTGAGCTTTGGTCAAATTATGCGGAATCCATCGGAAACATGTTCATGCAAAATCGAATATATTGCAGTCAGCGATAGGCCAAAGGATGCTTCTATCTCACGGTAAGTCACATGCCGATCTTCTTCAATCATTTTGCGCACAGCATCGATGTTTTTTTGAATCACAACCGATTTTGGTCGACCTTCACAAGATTCATCGCTAACGGACGCACGACCACGACGAAATTCTGCAAACCAATTGTAAACAGTCTTTTCTGATGGTGCTTCATGACCAAAAGTTGAACGAAGCGAATTTATGTATTGTTGTTGAGTTAGGCCTTTACAAAAATCGTAAAAAATCATCCAACGAAAACCTTCACGAGTAATATCTATTTTTTCACAAACTTGTTTTTTTAACGCTCACTGTCAACAAACTACTCGTTAAATTTATAAGCTTCCACTGATTTCACAATAAGAAATATCAAATTTTACGAATATAGTAATAACACATTTCAATATTGCCATCTAGTGGTCGTTTGTAAAAACATAAAAGGCAACCCTCGTATGAACCGGTTGATAGCGAAGGTGAGATCCTTTTAGCGCTGTTTTGGAGCACCTATACATTCTTCCATTTCTGAATACACTGGGTTGACTTTTGGCCTGACTCACATAAGTCCTCCATCTTGATCTGTTAATTGCCAGGTCTTTCTATGTGTATTGTATACCTGTAGTTGTTATATCTTCAGTTGGCTAACTGATCGGCTGATCTCTCCATCTCTTGCGAGGTCTTCCCACTAGTGGACGGGTATTCAATCTTCCTGCGGTATCGTCCTAATCATTCTGTCCTCCGTCATCTTTAAGTTTATAGATATTAAATTATGTCACTGAAAGTGTTATAAAATGTATTCTATGTATTCTGTATGGGGGTCCATGATGCCAAAAATGAAGAAGAAAAAGAATTTGGGATACACTGCTTTAGAGGACGTTCTGCTAAGAATAACAATAGCAATATAAATATTAATTGTTGAGTTAACGTGAAGTTTAGGATAAGGTAAACTTAAAGAGATTCTTTACGTCACAAATTATTCTCTACTCAGTTTTATTCAGCTACTGAAGATGACTTCGTAGCCGAAATGTACGTCTACTGACGATAAAATAATTAAGATAATAAAGTAAAAAATCTGTTACTAAAGTTTACAATAGCAGTATATAATATTTTAAGGAATGGCACCGGAAGTTTTTAAATTTGTTCACCTAAACATTTATTTGTTGGATAGAAGGGTTATGAAGATATGGATCGACCAGTGGGAAGACCTCGTAAGAAATGGAGACATGACACATGGCGAGACAAATCAAGCTGGAGGACTTATTTGAGTCAAAGTCTACCTTATTGACAGTGCCCACAGAAGAAGAAGAAGATTATTTATTACTATTATGTATGTATATATGAGAGCTGGCAGATTGTTCAACAGTATAAAGACATCCTTTCTCAGTAAAATAGAAATATCGCCATGGAAGCAATTCGAAGCAGAGTAAGAAGCACTGAAATGAGATTCTTGAGAAAATTGAAGGGAAAACCCAATTTAACTAAATCAGGAACTTGACTTTCAGAGAAAAATACGAAACCTGTGCGCAAACCACTGAAAGACAGCTACGGTGGTATGGATATGCAAATAAGATGAATAATGACGCAAAAAGAGCCATGGAAGCGAGAACATCCAGGAGAAATCACAGAAGAAGGCGAAGGAAACCGTGGAGTGAAAAACAAAAGAATACGGTTGGAGAGAGTGGAATAGATTGGAGGACAAGTGTTTCTCCAATCCATTCCTTTTTAGGGTTTTGTAGGTATGGCCAAAAAACCCTTATACCGTCATTTTGTCGTCTGTCTGTCTGTCTGTCTGTCTCTCTGTCTGTTCGGTAAAAATTGTAGCCAAACGGTTAAACCTAGAGAGTTGAAATTTGGCACGCTTATACAACTCTTTGACCCGCACATAGGAAAAATACTAAAACATCAAAAAAACATATCCCCCTAAAAATATAAATAAATATGTGCTCGTCGAAAAACAAATTAGTTTTTTATAATTCTGAGTAAGGTATCAAATGAAAGCTCTTGGTACGTGGATTAACGATCAATTTTTTTTTGCAAAATAAATTATTTTTACGCGATTTTTGCCAAAATTGTGCAAAAAATTTTTTGTCCCACACCCTGTAGCCCAGATGGTTTCAACTAAAAATTTGAAAAAATTCTAAGTAATGTACATTGGTGTGAACCGGAATAGTACAACAGGAATTTTTGATCAGATTACGTTTTTGAAAAAAAACGCATTTTTTGTGATTTTTGGCTAATAATGTACACAAGTTATAGCTTTGTAACACGGTACAATGGAACGTGTATGCTGGTGTAGTGGTTTTGACACTGGAGTTTCACCCAAGTAACTCGATCCGAAAGGGATCGAACCCTACGAGAAGAGACAATATTATTTTTGTTTTTTTTTTTTAATTTTTATATTGTTTAAATTATTTTTTCAAAATTCGAGTTATATTTTGGCAAATGTTGCATTTAATTTTTAAAAGCGTAAATTTAATAACCAGTGGAAATTGTTTAAATTATAATTTAATTTTGTTTCAATGTACACGGAATCAGAGGGGCGGAACTTATAAAACCAAAGGAAACCATAGGCGCAATTTTTAAAATTCTTAATGAACCTTGCTATATAAAAAAAAATACTGCACATATTTAGAAACCTAAATAATGGTATTAGGCGTTCGAATTAAAATTAACAAAAAAAATATTTTAATATAAAATTTGTTTTGGCATCCCAAATAATCATCATTCACTTACTAAATACCTGCAAAACCCTGAAATGTGTGAAAATTCACAATTCACATCAATTTTTTTAAAGGACTTCTAATCTACTTTACTTGATCAAGAACAGAAATAAATGGAAAGAGTTATGGAAAATATCACCAACTTTAACAGAAACTCAAACTCCAATAGAGACTGACACCTTACGGTAACAAAGGCTAAAGGAATAAGTAAGTATGTATACAGATATGGACCTCCTGGATAGGCGGTCCCGAAGAGTCCGCCAATTTCAAAAGACATTATAGGGGGTCCATGATGCCAAACAAGTTGGGAAACACTGCTTTAGAGGACGTTCTGCAAAGAATAACTATAGTAGTATATAATATTTTAAGGAATTGCACCGAAATTGTTTAAATTTGTTCACATAAACAATTATATGTCTTTAAAAAGTTTGGAAAATGCTGGTCTATAACTTCTATTGGTCTTTCATTCAATAATATATAATTATTTATATATTTTTCAAAATTTTTGCACCATGCTTCCCGTAATTTTATTTGTGAAGGTGATAAATTTACTGAATAAAATTAAAATTAATAAAAAAACGCCCCTTACTATTACGACATAAAGATAGCTATCAAGGAAGTTAAAATGCAAAATTTTAACAAATTAATTTAGCATAAATTATTACAAAATTATTTGCAAATAAACAGCCAATAAATTTGCATATAATAAAAAAATTTCTAATTAAATTTGAGCAGGAACAATAAAATTTGTTGCTGTAAAATTTTTATATAAAATTAAGAACAAATGGAAAATATTTTCACAGCTGTGAGCAACAAAGAATGGTGAATATAGTATTTATCTAAATGTTAATCTTTTTGCTAATGTTAGAGATAGTTATTAGGATCATTATGTTTATTAAACATTAGCCTAGTGACCTATCTGCTATTGTTAACATGTATGCAAATGTTACAAGTAAATTACTTTTAGCAATATAACTTAAAATTATATATGTCGCAGGCATATTGTTATTTTTTGAAATAGCTTCTGTCTGAAATAAAATAAAAATAGCTTCTCTCTGAAATTAAATGAAAAGAGCTTCTCTATATAATTCGTGCAATCTGTCTTATGCCAATATCTGGAAATGATGACCAGGGCCGGCGCTAGGATTTGCGGGGCCATGTGCGGGAAGAGCAAAAAAAAGTCTACACCTGCCAGATCCAAGTGAGGAGCAAAAAAAAAAAACAAATGTCCTCACCTCCATGCGCGGGGTTTGTTGTTGACCGCGAGGCCTCCCGTTCAGATTCAAGAGAGGAGCAAAAAAAAGTCCTCATCCCTATGCGCGGGGCCTGTTGTTGAACCGCGGGGCCTGCTGTTGACTGCGGGGCCATGTGCCGCTGCGCATGCTGCACATGCCTCGCGCCGGCCCTGATGATGACGTTGACAATTAAAAGTGCTAACACACTGAGAACAACACAAAGAGCAATGGAGAGTGCAATGCTTGGCAATGCTTGTCAAGTTTGCGGGATAGAAACAGAAATTCTGAAACTCGGAGAGGCAGCAAAATTATAATCGTTATATACCGCACTGCGAACACAAATGAAGCTGGGCAAGACACGTTGCAAGACAGGGCTCAACTAGGTGGACAAATAAGATAGATCATTGACGCCTGCGGCTAAACAAAAGAAGTTTCGGAAGACCTCAGAAACGCTGGCTTGTCGATATAAAGAGCATCGCCAGGAACTGGAATAGAAAAGCTCAAGATAAGGATGTATGGAATAAGACGACGGAAGCCTATATCCAGCAGTGGATGAATACAGGCTGAGGCAGAACAAGAAGGAAGTGCTTCTGCCTGATCAAGCAGGTTTATTTCAATTTAAAAGCTATTTGACTAGGCACAAATTATCTGATGGGACCTTACTGGGCAAATGGTGTTCAATTTAATAATTTGTTATTTGTGGTTATTTGTAGTGTTCACATGATTTAAATATTTTCGGATTTAATGTGATATTGAGTAAAAGGATAAAGTGCAAGCAGTAGCGGATTAAGGAGCGTTGGGGCCCCTAGACAAATTATATTTGACGCCCCCATAATATTTTCTTTAATCTTTACTTTGGATTAAAATAATCAAGATGTGATAAAATATAACAATCAACATGATTTTAACTGAAAACATTAATCTATTTAAAAACCCTATATGAAAATGTCTTGGCTTGGGGGCCCCTTAAAGCTTGGGACCCTAGACACGTGCCTCATTGCTTTAATGGGTAATCTGCCACTGAGTGCAGGGGTTTATAATTATTAGTAAAGCCTAAAGTATACATGATATCATATATACAAAATAAAATTTGATGTGAATTGTGAATTATCACACATATCAGGGTTTTGTAGGTATTTAATAAGTGTAAGAATTACATCATTAATTACTGTATAATTACATCAAAATCAATAGTTTTTTGATAATCATTTTTATTCGTTATTAGAGTATCAAGAGCTTCCATTTCATTTTTTTCAACTAAACTTAAATAATTTCCAAAATTTCGTCAAAATAAAATTTAGATTATAAAATCCTTTAAAGTCTTCATTAAATTAATAAGAAATATATTGGTAAATTACTTCATTTTTTCAATTTCAGAAATGTATTTCTCACTATTAACAATCTGTTATTTGTTTTATAAGTGTTTCTCTACTATAAATGATTTACAAACAAAAGGTACGCAATAAAAGAATTCGATTCTCAGCTGATATTTTTATTATTATTATTTTTTTTTTGTTTATTTCAAAAGAAGATATATACCTAAGGCATAAATACAAGAAATCCATAACATTATTAGCCATAAATTAAAAAAATTATAAATTTTGTCAAAAACTGCTATAGGTATTTTGCAAAAACGCAATCTGGTCAAAAATTCCTTTCATAGGTTTCCGGTTCAGATATACACTACCTAGAATTTTTTTAAATCCATTTGGTTAAAATGGTGTGAAACAGTACATTTTTTAGTTCATTTTTGGAAAAACATGTTAAAATAAAAAACTTTAATAATATGTACTACTTTCCTTTCCTTATTCTATGTCTTAAGAGTTTTCTTTTGATTAGGGTGACCATTTTCTTAAGAAGGCAATGCGGGACGGAAGTGAAGAGCAAAAAAAAGGTCCTCACCTCCCAAAATCCAAGTGAAGAGCAAAAAAAAAGGTCCTCACCTCCCAAAATCCAAGTGAAGAGCAAAAAAAAAAGTCCTCACCTCCCAAAATCCAAGTGAAGAGGTCACCCTACTTTTGATACCACCCAATACTTTTTTTTAAATAAAGGCACAAAAATTCGATATTTTTCGAAAAATTAATCTGATCAAAAATTTCTGTTTAATTTTGTTATCATCATTGTACATTATTGCGATTTTTTCAGATTTTTAGATCAACCCCTCTGGGAAATAGGGAGGGAGGACACAAGTTTTTTGGACTTACTTTTGGCAAAGATTTTACAAAAATAAAAATGTTTTATTATCCACGTATTAAAAGATTACATTAGATATCCCAACCAAATTTTAAAAAATTATTTATTTTTTCATGAAATACTTATTTGTTTATATTTATCCCCCGATGTATTTTTTCTATATGTGGGCTAAAGAGTTGTAAAAGCATGCCAAATTTCAACTTTCTATGTTCAGCCGTTTGGCTACAATTTCTGCCGTACAGTCAGACATTGGTCATACCAATAAACCCTTAAATAAAATATTTTCTTCGTAACACACATATGTATATTTGGTCAATAAACAATTAAATGATTGTTTCAACTTTATGAAAAGAAAGTGTGTATACTTAGTTTTATGTTTAAATAATTTCTCTGATTATTTTCATTGATTCGCTAGAACTAGAAATATATAGATTCGCTACTGAATTATCCAAATGTGCCCCACTCTATCTTAAGTCAACTTTGAAAAAAAAGGTTCGGTAAAATTCTCGTATGAGCTCGATAGTCCCAGTCCTCCTCTTGGCTTGCTCCACCTAAATACCTATGAAATCCTGAAATTTTTGAGAATTCACACTTCAGCAATTTTTACTGTACTCTAATGTTTTAAAGTGTGCTGTATAGGGTAATTATCAACAGGATAATTTCTTTTATGAGTTTAGTGTTTTACTACACTTTAAATAATCCTTAATTAAGTTTGTTTTTGTTCTGCCATTAATCTTAGCATGTAACGCTTAGTTCTCAGAAGTTACAATTTGTATTTTATTTAATTTCATTCTTGATTACATGTTTGTTGCCTAATGTACAAATTATGAAAAGAAAATCTTGAACTTATTGAAACTGTAATAATACTTACATCATTATATTTTTCTTTATGTTCATGTAATTGTACAAAAAAGTTTTGATATGTTTTTGTAAGAGGCACGTACGCAAGTATGTCAAGAAAATGTCGCATGCGATGGTAGTTTTAACTAAAATTACTGATTTTGTTACAAAATAATTCAGGAAATGTTTTTTGAAGAACGTGTTCACTAAAATTGAAAAAAATATCAATTTGTCAATTGAAAAAAGTAACGACAAAAAAGAACAAAGTATATAGAATGATTTATAAAGAAGCCGGTAAAATTTTACCAAACATTTTTAACCAAAAATTCTCATACTTCAATCGTTAAGATTAACCCTTTAAGGACGCTGAAATTTCAGCTTTTATACCCTCTAGCAGAGCCGCAGTAAGGAAAACTTGCGCTAGGGGCAGAGCCGTGTTTTGGCGCCCTTGGTAAATAAAAACAAGGTTTTTACCTCTCAAAATTTAAGTGATGAGCAAAAAAAAAGGTCCTCACCTCCCAAAATCCAAGTGACGAGCAAAAAAAAAAGCTCCTCACCTTTGCAATGGCGCCCCTTAGCAAGCCCGTCAGCGCCCTTTTCCTTAGTGCGCTAGGGGCCGTCGCCCCCTCCGCTCCCCCTTACTGTGGCTCTAACCTCTAGCATGAAAATGCATGGGCATTTTTTTATTTACGTTATTATTAACAAAAATTAAAAGTATTCGGAATGCCACAAGAAAACTACATCCAACTTCGATTAAATACATGGTTGCCCGTAGAAATTTTTTCAAGAGGGGGCTACATATCTGTCAAACAATTGCCTTTTATAACCCTTAGATCACTGGCTCCCAACATTTTATTAATCGCGACCCTTTTTCAAATTTTTAAAACTGTTCGCGATCCCCCTTCGGAATATTAATTTTTAGTGATTAATGTTGAGCTTACATCTGCTTAATTCTTGGTGTTATAATTCTTGGTTGAGTTTTTATCAAGGCCAAACTCATGTCATCTTGAACATCCAGCTTATTCTTGGCTTTTGTCTTGATCTACAGAAGAGTTGAAAATCCACTTTCGCAGAAGTAAGTAGAAGCAAATGGAACTAATATTCGAAAAAAAAGCATGGAAACTTTAGGATACGAATGACGCATAACACACCAAAATTGAGATAACAATTTTTTCCTGAAATATATCACACGCAGAGTCATTTTGCAGCTCCAAAAATTAATCCTGTACTTCATTGGGAATTTCGGTAACATCCAAAGATACATGAAATGGGTTTCTTACTAATGCAGCTTCTTGTTCAGAGAACTCCGGGAAATAATGTTGGATTTCAGATTAAAGGACTTTAAGGTGGTTATTAATTTCTTCCCTTAGATTATCTACAATTCTCGTCTCCGATTCTTCAATACTGGTGCAAAGGTGTTCAAACATGGCAAAGTTTCCAAGATTTATTTTAAGGCGTCAGTTTTGCAGCTTTAATACGAACGCCTGGATATTATCTCTGAAGTGAATAATGTGCGTTTCTTTACCCTGCAGTTTCAAATTTAGCCTGTTTAGCTGATCTCTTTGAAGACATCAGATAAATAAACTATCCTTTGGATCCAGGTCTCATCATTAAAGTGTGTCATAAACTCATGTTTTCCTTTTATTTCTAAGAAATGTTTTATTTCGTTTTTCGATTCAAAAACTCGGCCAACAGCATTTCCTTTTGATAACCAACGAACAGCAGTGTAGAAAAGAAGAATTTCGTGATTAGAGTTCATGTTTTTGCATGGTTCTTTGAACCGACGAGTATTGAGAGCACTAGATTTTATATAATTGACAATTGTCACCAAAGAGTCGAGCACTTCCTGCAAAGGCTTTGGAAGTGACTTGGAGGCAAGGGCAAATTGGTGAATCATGCAGTGTAATTCCTTTATTTGAGGTGCAAGCTATTTAACTTTTGACTGAAAGCCCGACCTCGATCCAAGCATGGCTGATGCTTTATCTGTACACAATCCACACAAGTTTTTCCATTGTTAGACATTACTTTCAAAAATGAACTTATCTCCATGATGTCTTCACCGTTCGTAGTAGTTTTTAGTGCTCTACAAAACAAAAACTCTTCTTTGATGTCCTCCAAGTGAATATCTCACGAAAACGGGCGACCCCCCAAAAAAGCCAAGGCGACCACCGTGCGAGTCACGACCCACCGGTTGGGAGCCGCTGACTTAGATGGTTTTTGCCGCCTCCACAAACTACTTCCATCTTCCGCGGTCACGCGCTAGCCTTCTCCAATTATGGACATCGATTCTTTGCAGGTCTTTGTGCACATTGTCCACCCATCTCATTCGAGGTCTTCCTCTTGGTCTGTTTGTACATGGAACGCTATCGAATACTCTTCTCACTGGCATGTTGTTGGGCATTCTGGTACGTGCCCGATTCAACGCATTCTGGAACTTTTTATGAAGCTAATCACATCCGGTTCATTATAAAGGTTGCGCAGCAAATCATTTCTTTTGATTCTCCATATTCCATCCTCTTGCGTTGAATCTTGCGTTCAAAGATTCTCAGCCGGCGTTTTTGTTTTTGTGTAACTGTCAAGATTCACTTCTATATGAGAGTATGGGTCGAAGAAGGGTTGTATAATCTTATTTTTCTGTGTTGGGATAGCAAGTGTGATCTGAGCAGACTGTTAAGGGCATATTAGGCATTTTTTGCAGAAATTATTCTTAAAGTTATTACTTCCGTGATATTGCTGTTGCTGTTCACGGTGCTTCCGAGGTATTTAAAGCGTGTTACGGATTCTGTTTGCAGTTCTGCGATTGCTAGTGGTCATTCGTTTGGAGGTGTTCTGAGGTACTTTGTTTTTTCTGTGTTTATTACAAGCCTTTCTGCTTCTGCTGTTTTCTTTAGTGAGTTATACGATTCGACAACATTTCTTTCGGATATGCTTATTATGAGATCATCTGCATAGCCCAGCACTTGGCTTCGGTTTTTGAATCAGTATTGGTCGTGTTGGATTGTATTTTACATCATGATGGTGTCTAACACCATGTTGAAGAGCGTTGGTGAAAGTGCGTCTCCTTGTCTTAGGCCAATATAACTGCAAATGGGGCGAAATATGAAAGAATATTTTTGAAAATATTAGTAATTAATTAAATAAACTTTCATAAATACAGAACATTATTTAAATAGAAACTGAAGGCGTCAGCAATCATTGGCAAAGTGGCATTAATGACTTTTTCTATAAAATATACTCTATTATTCGTATTTGTTAACATCATATTTGTCGTAATAATAATTGGAATAATGGTTTTTATAGCTCCGGCCAGACCTGATTTGACTGCACACTTTGTTTATGTAGAAAGCTGTCATCAGTTATCAGTATTTGGGCCCCTTTGTGGCATTTCTATCGATAGATTCCGCGTGGAAAATGACACGTATCTACGCTTTTTTTTTATCTGTTAATGATCCTGTAATTAAAGATTTCGGGGTGAGGGTGGAATTACACTAATAAACAAAAATGAACTTATTTTTTATTACATGGACAAAACATAATGTATCCCACTTAAAATTTGACCTAAAAGCCGAAAATGACCTCAGATATCACCCAGAAAATCACCAATAATTTTTTTGCTATTAGGTATTGTTGGTTTCTAACGAAATATAGCGATAGACACATTATTTATAATTTTAACTCGCCTCAAAATTTTGTTTTTGATATTTTACGTCGATATTTTGTTTCTGAGGCATACCTTATTAATATCCAGCAGTAATCAGCAGCAAATTTGGACTCCAGTTACCCTGATATCGCATTTCCATGGCGGAAATGTCTTGGTGGAACCGTTTTCCATGTTCATTACTTACTGCACCCAGATCTTCTGGGAAGAAATGTAGATGAGAGTCCAGAAAGTGAATTTTTAAAGACATCCTACATCCAATTTCTTTTTAGGCATCAAGTAGTTCGTTTACGATATCGCTGTAATTTTTAGCTCTCACATTTCCAAGAAAATTTGAAACAAATGTTTTAAAAGCTCTCCAAGCTCTTATTTCAGCTTCATTTAGCATAATGTTAAATGCATCACCTTTAATTATTTCTCTTATTTCTGGGCCCACAAATATGCCCTCTTTTTGCTTCACTAAGTCTCGGAAAATTTTGTTTTAGATACAAAAACCCTCTTCCGTTTCTATCCATTTCTTTAACGAAATTCTTCATTTAGCCCAATTTAATATGTGAAGGTGGGAAAAACACGTTTTTAGGAGCGACCAGTGGTTTAATTCTAACGTTTTTTAGTCCAAGAGTTAGTGCCTGACGTAGTGGCCACTCCTTTTGTATAGTGAATTACTTGGAACTCAAAAGTAACCAGTCTCGAGTCGCGCCATAGAAGATGCAACAGATTAGGATACCTGTAGTTTACTAATGGACGCAATCTATTTTGAGGCATACTTTTAGACCTGATAAACAGGAATAAACTGATCTTAACCACTTGTGTACCATCACCGCAGATACATATCTTGAATTGACGCAATATGAAAATTTTGCATTTTGGAAAATGTAAATTAGCCTGTTACAGAAAATCTATGGGTGATAGAAAAACTGGTACTGGTATTCAGGACACATGGAAACACCTACCAATGAACAGAACAAGATGGAGGAATTATGTGAGTTACGCCAAAAGTCAACTCGACTGACAGGGTCCAACAAGAAGAAAAATACTTTTCTTTATCAACTATCTTATATTAATCTTTATTATTATTAGTGTCAGAATACATAGATTCATTTAAAAATTATATATTTTATTACAATTTTATTAAACAATTAGCCGAAAATAATTTTATTTCTTAACATCTTAATGAAACTCTTAAAAGTACGGAGGTTGTTACTTGGTGACAAAGATAAATAACAAATAATAACCAAACAATTTATTAGCGTCCGCTAAAAAAGGTAATAAATACACATCGCGAGTGATGTAGGGTGGGCGAGAAGTGAAGTGCGGGGGTTAGTTGTTGAGGGTGTGGACAAAGTAAAGTAATTAAGCCTAGAATGACCGCGGCACAATAGCGAACAGATTAAGTGGAGCCGGGGTAAACACAACCACTCGCGAACAACCCCACTACCCCGTTACAGAGATGGACTAGGGTGAAAAGTCGCAAAATCACATTCTACCAGAAATAAACACTTTACAAGAAAGCTTCAATAACCAATGTGATCTAAGTCCAGTCCAAAAAATTTTTGAACAAGATCTTTTATAAAATATTTGATAGAATTTATTTTAAACTTTAATTTACGAATCTCAAACAGGCATATATATATACTGTTCGAAAAGTTTTATAAAAGTTTAGTAAGTAAAATTTACGATAAATGCATTCTTGCTTGTGCAGCGGCAATTAGTGCATGTTTAGGGGGAGTGGTGTACTTTTTATATTTTTTTTAAACACTTTTATTTTAATAATTTTAGATAAATAAATCTTGAAAGATGAGTCTTTTATTGTTAATATGCGACAAACAAAAAACCTATATGATTTTCTACAGTACAAAGGATCATACTATGGTCAAATTAAACCTCTCTTTCCTAGAAAGCTTTGGTTTTCTTCTCACTAAAGCAGATCTTTTATATGTATTTTTATCCAGCTTAGATTTAATCATACCTTCTCTCCATATCTTCTGCATAGAATTACTGTGGTTTCTTCTCCTTTCTGTCACTTATTGTTTGAACCACTTATTGTTTGAATTCCCAATTCATTTTCGCAATCGTAATTTATTCATACAAAAGTTGTCCAAAAAATACCCTTACTTACCAATATTCAGATGCTTGTTGCTACTAACTCTCTAGATATTTATGAAATTATTTATAACTATATTAAATCAGAAAATATCAAATTATAAATGTATAAGGCCCGGTTTTTCCACCTTCAGATAAAGTTCCAGGTAACTATCTGACAGATAAGGTTATTTGTAACTTCATCTGCTGAGTAAATGTCATCCCTTCTTTCTATACAAATGTATCTATCGGATAGTTATCTAACCGATAATGAGACTGACGTATTGGATTCACTGACTGGTATTGCATTTATTCAGCAGATGAAGTTACAAATAACCTTATCTGTCAGATAGTTACCTGGAACTTTAACTGAAGGTGGAAAGACAGGTCCTAAATGTAATTTTAAAAACCATTAATCTCTTCATTTATTCCTGGCTAATAGCCAAAGCTGGTAAACAAAAGAGAAAAAAAAACTATGCATTTATAAATATTAAATATAAATAATGTAACTCTAACAACAAAAATTGTCTCGTGGTACAAGGAGAGCTAAGGTACCTTGGGCCAACTAAATTTGCATAATCCGTACCAAATTAGTTTTGAAGATCGTAATAAAATAATAAAAGTTAGGAAAGTCATAAAATTACAACAGAAGTGATATAACTAGGCGTGTCAACCCATAACCGTAGGGATTAGTTTTTCACATTACGCATCTTACTTAAAGGATTAACAAAAACACGTATATTTATTTATAGTTAGTACTTAAACGTATGTATGCGCCACTGACCGTTGACTGTTTACAACGTGGTTGCAAACATGAACCCTAGTTCTTTTGTAGTTTAACAATGTGATTATAGTTATACGGTATAATTGTTTTATGGCGATCTTCAAATATAATATGGTATGTTCTATACCAAGGGGCATTGTTATAAATCATCAAGCCTATTATGAAACGTTATATCCTGTGAAATTGGTAGCTAAGAACAATTTTTGAGATTTCCTTTTTATTCCACCAATTATTTTTAGCACAGATAAAACAATAATTAGGTCACCCTTGAATATTTCATATGTCATCTTTTTCTCGTATGAAGGTTATTCCTTCTTCAAACTTTTTCAAGTATCTTAACTCAAAATAATCATCTGTGTTTATAATTTCTGTTACGATATAATAACAGTCCCATATTATAAAGTTGGAACAGTCCTAAGATACAAACACTTATTTGTCCCAAGGTTCATTTGTTTAAACCAACAGAAATTGACCGTCACAACACAAATTTAACTAGAAGGTAGGTTCTAGTTCTACTAATAAATAGACGGGTTAATACCTGTACAAAATAGTAAATTAAATATAAAATCCCTTTATTATTCGCCTTTGAACTTATGCAAATCAATGCTGTTACTATAAAATTTACTTAGAACTGTTGTTTTTATATTATTGGTATAAATATTACCTTTACTTATACTGAATCACATTATCACATATCCTGCTCTCTGATGAGTAAATACGTAAGTTATTTCATTTTAATATTTCTAGAATTAAAGAGGCCTTTTAATTTCAAATATTTCAAAGTATCAATTGTCCTAATGTACACTATTCTTCCCTATTCCTGAAAAAGAAAAGAAGAGACGTGTCTAAGTAAGACCATGGAAAACTTGTTTCGAGAACTGTAATAAAATACTTTTTAAGAATTGCTGAAGATACCTTCAACTTTGAAGCTTGGAAGATATTTTCCTTTATTTCCCGACAGAATACACATTTTAGAAATCCTAGAAGCGTTTAATAGGACCTTATGGAAGAAGAAAATGAGAGACGAGTCTAGGCAAGGCCTAGGGAAACTTGCTTCGGGAACTGCAATGAAATACTTCTTAAGAATTGCTGAAGATACCTTCAACTTTGCAGCTTCGAAGATATTTTCCTTTATTTCCAGACAGAATCCACATTTTATAAATCCTATAAGCGTTGAATAAGACATTATAGATACTCTTCAGTATCTGGTAGTGCTGGGAATCAAAACCGTCTTTTCGGGTACCCAGTCCAAAACTTCATCGTCACTGTCATCACTTTCCCAGGCCAACCCACCAGTCAATATATTGATAATGATAGCTCTTTCTGCGATCTTAGCAGCAGAAAATATTTATTTTCTTATCCATTCCGAAAGTTATCTATAATTATGGCAATCCGCAACTTGCTCGTTGTCATTCGAAATAGTACCGTGGATTTCACATAGAACATTAAAAATGGTTAAAACACTAAGATAAGTCTGATTAAGGTCATTTACGAAGTGTGTGGTGTTAAAGTTAAGCCACGCCTATCAAATTTTACCTCACCGGTTCACTTAGAGTAACGAAATAGAATGCAAGACAAACTCACACACAGTGAATTCTCACAAACACGAACAGTGAATATGCACGTTTGTCGTAGCTTTACTTAAACAAAGGACAAAGTAGAATAACAAACTGCGCATTTTTAATTCATTTACAAACTGCCAGAGTGAGATATAAATACATCAGTCAGTTATTATAATATCAGTCGAAACTGCAGTCAGCATGACGAATAAACAATAGGGGAAACTTCCTAAGCGCCCTGACATCTGGTGACGATTTTCGGAAGATACGAGAGTGACATTATTTTGTTTTGTTCAATGGAGAAGTATGTTTTTTTTTGCTTGTGTTTTATTTTTGTGAATCATGGCAAAAAAACAATTCATTTTGTTGTGTGCCGCAATGTAAATCGTGTATAAAGAAGAATCCCACTTTAACATTCCATCATTTTCCTAAATCGGAAATAATATCAATTGAAACGACATTTAGTGGTAGAAAGTGAATCGTAGGTCTCTATGGAATCAAAAACAAAAAATGGGTCAAAAATCCAAGCCCATGAATGCGCGTTTGCTCCCTACATTTCATCGAAAGCGTTTTTTTATGTCCAAAAAAAGACTGAAAAACGACACTTAACCCACCCAAAATTTGCCTAGATCATCAGTTGATATATTAAAAGTCCCTTTCACTTTTTCAGGCAGATATTTTTATTTTTACCGATCGTCAACATATATAAGGGAGGTATTGTGATCATACCGATTTTGACATTTCGAGATTTCGATGGATCTCCACGAATTGAGGTCCCTACATAACGTTTTGACTATTTTTAGCATGATGTCTGTTGGTCTGTCTGTCTGTCTGTCCGTCTGTCTGTCCGTCTGTCTGTCTGTCTGTCCGTCTGTGTACACGTGCAGAGCAAATTCGGCTGAAAGGATTTTTATGAAACTTCATATTTAAGCTTCTACCATCAATGGCACGAGTTGATTAACTTTTGGTAAAAATCGGTTGACTAAAAATGGGAGTTTACTCGTGTCGATTTTAAGATTTTTGTGAATACTTCACAACAGAAAAATATTTCGAAAAAATTTATTGAACAAAAGTTGCTATAAAAACAATAATTAATTTCTTTTATTTGAGACGTTTTTGATAAAACGAAAAATTTCGAATAATTTTTGTAAAATTTTTCGAAATTTTTTCAAACTTATATCTAACGTTTCCATGGTCATGATAAATAATAGTAGTATCTCTGTTAGAAAATATTAGGCCAAGTTATTTCTACTCTGCTGCTAAATAAATATATTATTTTATATAAGAACTTTATGATGGCGGTCGGTCCTGTGGTGGCCACAGCTGATTTTTTACTGATATATTTACCAATATTGTGTTGATATTGGGTTGCCAGATAGCCAAAAAGAATTAAAAATAAATTGAAAAACCAAAAATTTCCTTGACATTTCTTTAGAATAGTATATTATTATCTGCTAAATCGCAGATATCTAGATATTTAATTTATTTGATATTTAATTTAAAAAAAAAACACAAAAAAGCTCGAAAAATAGGAAAATACAACTCGAGTTCATTTTCACCATGTAAATAAATACACAAGTGACAGTTTGACACTCTCAAGTTTTCCAGATTTTGCCGCATATGCCGCTGCGATCTTAAAATGTTTCCTCCATATTGTAACTTTACCAAGTGCTTTATTTAAGAACCTTTTACCTATATTCGAATCTCATCAAGTAAAACTATGAACCATTCAATATATTTTCAAAATTTAATTCTTGATGAAAAGCATTTTCAAACATTAAATTCCATCCTTCGATGTTCTAATATTTGAGTAAATTTTAGTATATAATTTGATATTGTGAAAATGTTGTAGTGTCCGTCCCTGTATATTATAGGGTGGCACCATCTCTTGAGCCGGGCGGGACATAGAAAGCTACTCAGTGCTGTCAGTGGTCCCGCTTCTGTTAGTCATGGTTGATGAAACTGGCCTCAGCTTGAAAGCCACAGACACAAGCGATGCCAGCCGTCCACGTCCTTAACCGACGTCCGACGTCGCTTTATACGAGGCACCGCACAACTATTATGCATCTAATATCAGTTTTGTTGGACCAAAGTGAACGCTTTCAACGATGTAACATATAGCTTTCTTCACGAAATTTAATTTAGAAATAAAAAAGGATATTAGAATAAGGATTTAGAATATATTAAGGTATAAATTAAATACCTAGATTGGGTAGTTACAGACCTTTCAATATATAAATTTAAAAAATTTAAGGGAGTCGTATAATTTGAAACCAATTTCGGAACAATTCTTCAAAGTCTTTAATTCATATTTCTTCATTCATGGGCGATACCTAACTACTTTTTCTATTCATATGGGCAAAACGTCGTACAAATACAAAAAATATATATTTTTTCTACCAATGGACGTGAAGTAGTCACGTTATGCATGCATAACAGTGTCTAAAATGGCAATTTTAACCACTAGTGCGTAAAATCACCAATTACCAATTTATTATTAATGTTTTATATATATTAGGTCGTCAAGGATGAAATTTGTAGAAAAAAAGGCAAAGTTGTTTGATAACTTACAAATATAAGGAATTATTTTATTTATCAAAGTATGCACCCATATTGTTTATACAGTTTTGCCATTTAAGCGGCAAGTTGTTCAGACCAGTGGTATAAAACCCTGGCAAACGAGAGACAATGAATTCCTGGAAGGCTAGCATTGTTGGAATTAAACTGTTTTCCTATTCAAGTTGTCCAAATTGCGGAGGAAGTAGTAGTCAGTGGGGGCTAGGTCTGGTGAGTATGGAGGATGATGAAGAAGGTCCAACTCCAATTCCTGTAGTTTTTCCACCATCATATGTGCAGTGTGTGCTCTAGCGTTATCATGCAATAAGATAGGAGTCGATCTGTTGACCAATCTAGGCTGTTTTTCTTTAAGTTTTTGCATCATTTCGTACAGTTGGTTGCAGTATATGTTTTCTGCTCTGATTGATGAGTCAGGATTATTATTATTATTATTTTTGTTTTGTTTTTAAGTTACCTGTACGAAATTTGGCGAACCAATTTGATATTGTCTGCTGCGTAGTAACAAGAGCCAAATACACTATTAAGGTTTCGTGCGGTCTGCGATGCCGTAGTTAACGTAAGAACTCATACTTCATAATAGTGCGAATTTCCGACCGTTCCATTTTCAACAAAATTAATTTTTATAAAAAGTTTTTGATATTGTTTAGTGCAGTGTTCTTCAACACGTGGTCCGCGGGCCAGTCCACGAAATATTTTAACCGAATCATGTAGATGCACACTTCTTCACGAGTATATAGCATATTTTTTTAGTCGACGCAGAAGCTAACTTTTGTCCGAACCATGATTTATTTAATATCTACTAGCCCCAATACAACGCCTCTCGCGGCTATTTTTCATACTTTTGAAGAAGCTAGCTCTTCGGAATAGTCGCTTATAAGAGGAAGATATAGAAATGTTTCCACTTTTGGAAGAATTTTTGATTGCTGCTGTTGTCAACCAGAAAGTCATATTCAAGAATAAGTCAACATTTAAGAGCATTAGCTGAAAATTTGAATAATTATTTCCATGAAAATGAGGATCCTCGTAAAGGTAACCTCAGGATTAATAATCCATTCTTGAAAGATATTATGTCATGTGTACTTGATCCTCGTGAAAAAGGAAAGCTGATCGAGTTGTCTTGTGATGTCACTCTAAATGCAATACATATGCAGACATAAAATACAATCATTGTCTCAATTTTGGAAATCGCTAGAAAAAGAATATCCATCTTTGAGTAATAAAGCTATCAAATTATTAGTAATTTTTTCGATTTCCTATTTGTGCGAAAAGATTTTTTCAGCCATGTCAATTATAAAAACCAAACAAAGAAATCGAATGGATGTTAACGCAGCGCTTCGTCTGTCAGAAACAACTCTGCAGCCACGTAAATCAAATTTTCTAACAAAGAAGCAGATGTCGCACTAAAAATTATAATTATATAACTGTAAAATACTATATATATTGGTTTTTATTTGTGTCTTAGCTTTCAGCCGGTCAACAAAATATTTATCCTATTTTCACCGGTCCGCGGGGGCAAAAAGGTTGAAGTACACTGGTTTAGAGCATACAATGATATATTTAAAAAGGCGCGAAGCGTAACTTTACAAAAAAAAAAAAAAAAAAAACAGAACGGCAAAATATTAAGCCAATGTCATATAATAAGCTGTTAAAGTTGGCAATATTATTAACTACAAATTTCATCCTTGACGAACTGATAATATATAAAATGTTTATTGCAAAGAGGATTTTGTACCGAGAAAATAAAACTTAAAATGCATATTCTTAAACCTAACTAGTAATAGCTTTTTGGCTTTTTGAATGGCACTTTTGCCGATCAGACGCTCCTTCCGTGGCTTCTTGGGCAACCCTCATGTCATCGTCGACAGTATCTTGCCATCGTTATTTTGATCTACCGCAAGGGCGCTTGTCATCTTTTGTAAAATGCTCAGCGAAGGAAACGTTACTAGGTGCTGCTCATCTGACAGTCCAAACCACTGAAGGCGTTCTTCCCACATTTATTCCTGAATTTGTGCCACGTCAATCTGCTGCCGAATAACATTATTCGGTGTGCGCTCCAGGAGAGAAATAACCATGGAAAAGCGAATCATGCGCATCTCCATGGAATATAATGTACGTTCAGTGCTTTTTGTGGTCGGCCAGCATTCAGATCCGTACAATGTAACAGGATGGACTATTGTCTTGTATATTTTTGATTTAAGGTGGATAGGCATACCCTTGTCGCATAGAATATCAGTGACTTCTCTTCATCTTAATCAAGCCGAGCTTACACATGCTCGCTGTGTATTATGGAGCCTTAATTCCGAAAACTGTTTGTCTTCGTAAGATCATCTCCGTTGAATTTGATTGTTCCGGCAGTTGGGTTAGTTTTCATATATTCTGTTTTCCTGATGTTCGAAGTTCAAACTGGTTGCGGTCATTCAATTCTTTAACCTGCCGTTGTAGTTTTTTTCTGGTGGCAGCCGCGAGCATGATGTCACCATCGGTCATACGTGATCTTGTCTATGACAAGAAAGAATAAGAGTGGCGACAGAGCTGAGTCTTGGTGTACTCCAAATTTTACAGGAAAACTATCGGAAACGCCAGCAGCACATCTTATTCGGCTACTGCTATTTGTGTAGCGTAATCGAATACAGGAAATGAGTCGTTCTGGGACACCATGGTCTCGCAGCGCCTACCATATTGTTGATGCTGAACTGGATCAAACGCTTTCTTGAGATCGAGAAAAGCTATATGCAAAGAACTTCTTCTTTCTCGATGCTTTTCCATTAGCATGCGTGCCGTAAAGATTGCTTCAGCAGTGCTAGAGCAGTGTTCTTCAACCTTTTTACACTGGCTGAAAGCTACAAATAAAAACCAATATAGATAGTATTTTATTATTATATAGGTATATGTTATATGTATGGTATGGTATATACAGTTATATAATTACAATTTTTTAGTGCGACAGCTACTGCTTCTTCATTGTTAGAAAATTTGATATACATGGCTGCAAAGTTGTTTCTGTGAGACGAAGCGCTGCATTGACATCCATTCGATTTCTCTGTTTGGTTTTTATAATTGACATGGCTAAAGAGTCCAAAAATTTCCAAAATTGAGACAATGATTGCGTTTTATGTCTGGAAACCAGAGTGACAGCAGAAGACTTTATATCTTCCAAGAATGGATTATTAATCCAGAGGTTACCTTTACGAGGATCCTCATTTTCAGGGAAATGATTATTCAAATTTTCAGCTAATGCTAATGTTGACTTATTATCTTGAATATGACTTTCTGGTTGACATCAGTAGCAACCAAAAATTCTTCCAAAAGTGGAAACATTTCTATATCTTCCTCTTGTAAGCAACTATCTCAAAGAGTTAGCTTTTTTTTTAGTATAAATAAAAATATTTGTATATTAACTCTGCAGAGAAATATTAACTTCATTGGGCTGACTGAATATGTCCGCCATGTAAGCAAGCTTTGCCAGCACTCAAATGCACAGAAAAATCTGGAAACACGATCTAAAGAAATATGAAAAATAGCCACGAGAGGCGTTGTGTTGGGACTAGTAAATATTAAATAAATCATGATTCGGACAAAAGTTAGCTTCTGCGTCGACTAAAAAATGTGCTATATACTTGTGAACAGAAATGTGCATCTACATGATTCGGTCGAAATTTTTCGCTGACCGGTAGGAATTTTCTGCGAACCGGCACCGGTCTGCGGACCACGGGTTGAAGAACACTGTGCTAGAGCCCTTAACGAAACCACACTATATTATATATAGTTATTTGTAGTATATATTAGTACTTTAAATTGAATTAAATTTTACATAGTAAGTAAACATTTATTTAGAGTTTATTTGAACTACTTAATTATTATTTCTATTAGGAAAGAATGCAAAAAAACCTAATACATACATTAAAGATAAATAATACTTGAGGCTGAGTCGACCCCAGAGCTGACTGCATAATATCGAAAGATAAAAGCCCGAAGGAGATGGAAGGATTCTAACCCACGACCATCAACATTATATAAACATTATCTAACAAATTTGAGATACGTAATTACATTTAGAGCAAGATGTGTTTTATGCGTTTGTGGTTATATAAGTAACTAACTAACTCAAAAATAATAGAAATAAAGATCATAGAACTTTTACAAAGTTCTTTTTTATGATTCTGCTTTTAGCAAGGTGTTTTGCTTCTGACAACGTTATGCCGGTTTGAACTTTTCCATATTAATATTGTACGCATTGAATAATTATTTTACATTTTACTATCCAATATTATCAAACACTTCATTTAAAACATTTAAATTGTGAGTTGAATAAAAGAAACTGAATGATAAATGATGAATGTTTAATAGCTGACATCTATGTACGTTATTTTTTACTAAACCTCGCTACCGCTTTCCATTCATCGCTAAGGAATGAATTCGTTTTAAATTAAACGTATTATTTATTATAATGGAAAGATATTTGGTTTTTTTACTTACGGTCGGCGAGTAACATATACATTCTTGGCTAATGTCTGCAGGGGGTATACCGTTAATGGACCTCATGTGAGAAAGACCTTAATATTCTGTATTGTTGTGGGTAATTGGTAGCATTTCAGTAGCCTTGGCGGTATCCTCTTCACTTCGATTTTTCTTAATAACAATAATATATTGTGTCGAGTGTTGCTGTCATTAAAAACATGTGTTTAGATTCAAATTTAGTTCAAAATTAGAGTGGTTAACCTACTGCTGAATTAAGGTGGGTTAGTTTAAAAATTTGCCATGCATTGCTACACTGTCTATTATCCGCAAGTAGCACAAGCTATTATCAATAAGCGATCTTTGTTACTAAGGAAAAGGCTTGTTTATTGAGTTACGATACAGAGAATTTTTTCCAAAGTTTGGTTAATAGCAAGCTATATGACAGTGCTTCTTATGGCCGGTTTCATAAAGCAATGCTAAATTTTAGCAATGCTGTTAAATTTTAATTTCGTTGATAAGTACAATTTTGCGTTCCATAAAGCAATGTTAAATTTAACAAAGAATTAAACCCTCTGCTATTTTAGCATAGGTCTGAGCCTGGGTTAAATATTTAACATTGCACTGTTACCATAGTTTTACTGATTTTTGTATCAAATACTTAAATTTAATATAAAGAAAATAGAAAAGGTAAGTTATAATAAATATTTTTACATAGAAAATTTCATATATTGGAAGACGTGTGTATAAATTTTATTAATATTTAATAATATTATAGATTATAACCTCTTTAAATTGTTTTTCTTTTCCAGCAAATTATTTACCGAGTTATCAGATGAATTTTTAGACATTTTACACCTTATTCCTCGTTCGCGTATATTAAATGACTCTCTTTTAATTTATTGGGCGATTACGGATATCTCTGTAGTTGCTTATTAACTCCTTTACTCAATCCATACACTAACCCTGAATAGAACTACAACACAGCACAGATATTGATAAGAAATACTATAGAAAGATCGTTCCAAGTCTTAAAAAGACTATTTCCATGTTTGTCTATGGGATTAGGATTAAAAATGGACACAAGTCGTGCAGTAATAATTGCATGTTGTGTTTTACATAATATGACAATATTATTTAAAGACGAAACTTCGCCTATTATAGAAGAAATTCAAATACTTGGAGACGCTTCTGATGCAATTCCACTTGGACCAAACAGAAATTTACTAAACAATACTGCTGCAATAACAAATATTAACACCGTTTTTACTAGGTTATAAGAGAAAAATAATTTTCTTTTCTTTTTCGTAATATCTATTTTTTATTACATGCAATATAAAGAAATAAAGAATGTTTTAAATTATTTTCCATATAAAATCATGTGTTACATCTTTTTTCTACATTAAAAAACGAAAAAATATAGAAATTGATTTTTTAGCTATAGCATGTTAGCTAACACAGGATTTAGCATTTGTTTATGAAACCGGGCATTAAACTGTTAAATATGGCGGACAGGCAAGTTTTATTTCGAATGTGACACGGACCGGTAACATATTTGTGGCATACATTATACTATTGTTTCTTTCTTTGCTGGAACCTCGCCGCAGACGGGCAGTTTAAAACTCACGGCCCGGTACCACTACTCTGAGTAGCACTGCTGTCACATATGTCACCCCATAATAATAACACTAAACCTTCATGTAGGTACACTTTTGGGTATGGACATTTCTAACGATTTTTAGGATTTTGTAGGTATGACCACCAAAAAATCATAATTACCCACTCATGTGTCTGACTGTGTATACGGTAGAAATTGTAGCCAAACAGCTGAATACAGAAAGTTGAAATGTAGCATGCTGGTACACCTCTTTGACCCCCATAAGAGGAATATAGAAAATTTAAAAAACACATAGCGAGATAAATATAAACAAATATGTATTTAATGAGCAAATATATATTCTTTACTTCCCCTAGGTCTTGTGGCGTTTAGGGTATTAACTACTACAAAGAAATAAAAATAAAATAACATTACAATATGATATATTACAATATAAATATTTTTACAATATTTTTTTAATAATGGTTGAAATAAAAAACATTGTAAATGTTCACTATTTTTATTATTTGCTCACTAGTTTGGGCTTTCAAGAAGCAAGCTTTGAAAATGGCGAAATCGGTGGCTTTGTGTTACAAAGAGCCCGAGTGTTTTATAATTTGTTTATATAGATATCTGTAGTTTTAAGAAATAAAAAAGAGGCATCAGTATGCGGAAAGATTTTCTGAACATGTTCGTGAAAACCGCGTGATAATTAATTACAAAGTTTTAGGCATTTATGTTTTTAGAGAATTATTTTCAAATAATTTATAGTATTAGGTCATCAAGGATGAAAATTTAGTTAATAATATTGCCAACTTTAACAGCTTATTATTTGACATTGGCCTAATATTTTACCGTTCTTTTTTTTTTTTGGAAAGTTACACATCTCACCTGTTTAAAGAAATCATTGTGTGATCTAAAAAATATCAAAAACTTTTTTTAAAAGTTAATTTTGTTGAAAATGGAACGATCGGAAATTCGCACTATTATGAAGTATAGAGTTCATACGTGGAACTACGGTATCGCAGACCGCGCGAAACATTAATAGTGTATTTGGCTCTAGTGCTACTACGCAACAGACAATATCAAATTGGTTCGCTAAATTTCGTACTGGTAACTTAAAAACCAATTGGATGAAATGATGAAAAAAAAAATTGCCTAGTTTGGTCAACATTGGTCAACATCCTCCATATTTAAAGTCATAATCGAAAATCATGTTTCACACATATATGTGGAAGCAAATGGCACCAAAAACGGCCCCCCTAGAGACAGCTCGCGGACCCACTGTTGGAAACGCTGGTATAAAATATACCATCGTATAAACGCTTGACATGTGTTAAATAAATTTTCCGTTGCACAAATGATGGCGTAGAAACATTGGCAAAAAAAAAAAAAAAACACGTTTTATAACATCATTCAAACTTGGAAATTTACAGCTCTCTTAAAGGAAACGTGTTATGTTCAGAATAGTATAATCTGTCAGCTGTTCTCTTCATATTTTACTCGTCCTTATAATCAACTTTTCGGTGTACAGTACAATTTTGTTCTGAGTAAATTTAATAGATTGTATCTCGCATGAGTATGGAGGATGATGAAGAAGTTCCAACTCCAATTCCTGTAGTTTTGCCATAGTCATTTATGCATTGTGTGGTCTAGCGTTATCATGCAATAAGTTGATGTTGACCAATGTTGACCAATGTTGACCAATCTAGGCAGTTTTTCTTTAAGTTTTTGCATCATTTCATCCAATTGGTTTACCAGTACGAAATATGGCGAACTTCTACATCATCCTCCTTACTCACCAGACTGATATTTTGCTTCATTTTAATTATTTTAAAAAAATCAAGCACTCTGAGGGTCACAAAAATAAACTTGTTTTACCATAAATGATACCATAACCACGCTGGTGTATATATATTTTTTTAAATCGATGCAGCCCTTCTCAAGTTTTGAGGTACATACATATATTCATACATACATACATACATACATACACACAAACGAACTAATTTATATGTTAGTACAGTTAATAATCACTTTATGAAGTAACGTTCTATTAATTTTACAACATTATTAACAAGTAATATACCTTATTTCTAATGAAACACGCCTAGAATATGTCTATATTCTGTATTAAATTATCTAAAACTCCACTTAATGTACAATTATTACAGTTCCATTATCCCAAACATCTGTCATGAACTAATAAATCCCCTACTTATCTCTGACATATTAGTGTGAATTAGCAAAGTGTATTAGGTGGAAACATATATATGTGTGGGTGCAGCAGCTTACTGACTGTTCACCCCAGCAGCCGTTCTCCGTGCTCACCCCACGCCGCGCGCTACTCACCCACATTAGTTCTGGTTTCAGGGGTAATAATGCGAACCACATTACACCAATAAATGTCGCTTATCTTACTCACTAATGTACCACTAATTTCTACCACTTCCACTAACTGCTCATGCGAGATACAATCTATTAAATTTCCTCACAACAAAATTGTACTGTAAACCGAAAAGTTGATTATAAGGACGAGTAAAATATGAAGAGAACAGCTGACAGATTATATTATTCTGAACATAACATGTTTCCTTTAAGAGAGCTGTAAATTTCCAAGTTTGAATGATGTTATAAAACGTGTATTTTTTTTTTTCGCCAAATTTTCTACGGCACATTTGTGCAACGGAAAATTTATTTAACACATGTCAAGCATTTATACGATGGTATATTTTATTCCAGCGTTTCCAACAGTGGCTCCGCGAGCTGTTTCTAGCGGGGGCGTTTCTGGTGCCATTTTCTTCCACATATACGAGGTCTGTTCAAAAAGTATCGCGAATTTTGAATTTCCGCGGGTTACGTATATTCGAGTTTCGTTTTTTTTGTGGCATTACGTTGGTACTCATGTCTCTCACTTATGCCGACAAGTTCGGCCATTTTGAATGTTCAGTTAATTTTTGACAGTTGCTTTGCTTGCACGTGTTTTGGCTCGTCTTCGATTTTTGCCTATACCAAAAAATGGATCAAAGAATCTGTATCAAATTTGGTGTGAAAAACAAAATAAAGTGCGCGGACGCATTCCGAACTTTGACTGTGGTATATGGTGAAGCTACCTTGGACCAAAGCAACGTTTATAGGTGGTACAAAATGTTCTCAGAGGGCTGAGAAGATGTGAACGACGAAGAGCGTGCCGGACGCCCGATCACATCAACAACAGACGAAAACATTGATGAAGTGAAGAAAATAGTATTGGCCAATCGTCGAATCACCGTTAGAGAAGTTGCTAAGGACCTAAACATTCGATTTTTACCAATGATTTGGGCATGAGACGGGTCGCCACGAAATTCGTACCAAACTTCGTCGTGTTTTTTGGCCAAAAACAACACACTAATAATGCCGCAGCCACCGTATTCTCCAGATCTGGCCCCCTGTGACTTTTTCTTGTTCCCGAAACTGAAGATGCCCATGAAAGGACGACATTACGCTACGAGTGAGGAGATAAAGACGGCATCGAAGGAGGAGCTGAACAAGATCACAAAAAATGATTTTTTCAAGTGCTTCGAGGATTGGAAAAAACGTTGGCACAAGTGTATAATATCTGGTAGGGATAACTTTGAAGAGGACAAAATAGATATTCATGAATAAATAAATAATGTTTGAAAAAACACAAAATTCGCGATACTTTTTGAACAGACCTCGTATGTGTGAAACAGGATTTTCGATTATGACTTTAATAAAATCGAAATATAGAAACTGACTACAACTATCTCTTGAGGCTTGTATACGCCTAGCGCTTCTAAACTCCATTGAAACCAGGTTGAATTTATGAACAAAACAAATTCAAGAACAGAAATCGCATTAACTAGCGTTAAATATATATTTTTTAATTTTTTATGAACATAATTTTAATTAATAATAAAATTATTTAAAAAATGTTCACAAAAATCTTCACTATCTTCACTATCACATCGAATAATTTCATCCTCCACTTAATATCGTCGTTAAACCTCCTCTCCCCTAGCTCCATAGCCTCCCCATGACCATCCTTGCTTTTTTCAGTCTTTCCCTAACGTGCTGCTTTGCCCTGTTGTTCCTCGTTAA
Source organism: Liopterus haemorrhoidalis (assembly GCA_963971575.1). Taxonomy (NCBI): domain Eukaryota; kingdom Metazoa; phylum Arthropoda; class Insecta; order Coleoptera; family Dytiscidae; genus Liopterus; species Liopterus haemorrhoidalis. The sequence continues at coordinate 20,792,915 of OZ020622.1, forward strand.
AATGGTACTTCATACTTTTCACTTCTTCGATTTCTGTTCCTTACCATTCCCATCTTATTTTCTTTCTCTTTCCTCCCCCTTTCCAAACACCTTCGTCTTATCTCTGTTTACCTCTAATTTCTTCCTTTTAAAGTACTTGTCCGCTCTGACTTTATGCCTAGCTCGTCCTTACATTTACATTAATGCTTTTCTTTTCACCATATCGACGTCGATGACGTACCTTCAACTCGTAGTTAATCATTGAATGAATATTTTTATCTGTCGCGTTACGTCTTGCCAATTTGGTATTTCGCCGGCGTTTTGGCGTTAGGCAGTGGTGATACGTCGTTATAAAAGATAATTTGACACAAATTTCAATCAATTTTTCGTCGTTATATTAATTTCGTCGTTATTAATATATAGTTATATATGTCCCTTTGTTGTCGTTATAGGGTTGAGATACAGTTAAAAGATTAGGAAATATTAGTGTGAGTGAGGCCAAAAGTTAACCTGAGTGATATAAAAGAGCACACAATGTTGAATCATCCAAAAATTCATACATTTCCCGAAAATATATTTTTTTTATCTTTTTGCTTAAAGCAGGAAGCATCTATAAATTTGTATTCAGTATTTTTATTATGGCTCTATTCCTATTGACAAATACAGGAAAAGAAAAATAATATTATTCCTCAATTGTCCAAGCTAAAAAAAATCTAGAATTCTCTCTGCAAAAATAAAAATGAATTGATAAAATCGGTGCAGGATTCAAAACAATCCATGTAATACAAATGATGCGTGATCACATACATATAAAAATATAATTGTACACAATACCAAAAAATACAACGATGAATTTGCAAGCCTCCAAAAATAAAAACGTAAAACGTATACGAGGGAACAAAAGTATTTGGCATTAAATCAATTTGTACCAGCAAATGATTGTTCAAAACGGAATGAAACAAGAATTATAACCGCTATAAATATAATAGTTATGTACCTGTTTTTATACTGCATTTGTGCAGTTAGATATAAGTTATGAATTGGTACAATCCACATCAAAAATTCACTACGGATTTATGCGATTCCAAACAAGGACGGGGTTGTTCAAATTCTCTGAAAGTCTTAGTAGTAGACCATAATAATTTTCTTACTTACTTCACCCTTATGTTTCGTTCAGAACCTCCAAATTAGAAATTAGAATTAGTACTTAAGAATGGTTTCTAATTGACGTAGACGTAGAACGTAGAAATAAAACGTAGAACGTAAAACGTAGATTTTGTTGCTCTGGTTTCCAATAAACTTAGAATATCGTGTCAAAACTCTTTTGGAAACCATCCTTTAGTATTAACGTAAATGTTTGCTATACGTGACTGCATGTTATCGTTCTCAACTTTCTAAATGAATACTTAAACTTATAAATGAAAATTAAGAGTTTGTAGACTCCAAACCAAGTTAATTTATAATTGACGCATGCGCGGTAAGCAGTTGTCTTAACCCAAAAATTTCTATGAACATATTTTTTGTTTCTAACCATATCTTTCTGTCTTCTATGAGCATAGATATAAATTTTCCTTCTATTTTAATTCTTTGCATAACTATGAAACACTCAAAACCTCATTGCAGATAAAAACAGCTGTCGAATATTGATAGATAAAGTAGGAATCGAAAAAAATTTCTGTCAGTGTCTTAATTTACATTGTGAACACTATTTAATTTCTAAGTACAAATTTTATGATAAGTACTAATTTCACGTAATTCTAATTTATAATTTGGAGGTTCTGAACGAAGCATTGAGCTGGGTTGAGATCACTTAAATTAGTCGACTATAGACTATGACTTATGCATTGTTGATTATCACTACAAGTTTGTCATATGGTAACGCTACTTCTTCTAGGACGAAATTAGAAAGCTTATAAAGAGATAAACCAAATATAGGTGTATAAAAATTGAAGGTGATATGTAGAGAAATAACAAATATGTTATATTGGCACTATCAAAGACGCGTTTTTTTTTTTTTTCAATTTTGTCTTTTATTTTTGACTTACCCTCGTACTTAATTTATGTGTATACTGTAAATATACATTGTTGTATATTTTAGAAAACATTATATAATAACAATAATAACAATAAGCTTTTCAACAGGTAAAAGTCTTAATAAACTTGAATATAATACAAATACACTAAATACTTACGCATGAAATGATACAGGACAGTTTATTTCTTTTCCTGCAAGGTGAATCTAGCTTTTAACATAGTTACGATTTGTACACCCAAGTAAATTTTTAACTAACTTGTATTGCTTCTACACAATAAAAATTATTTCTAAGATAATAAATATAATACTATGACTTAACCTTAAACTAAGAAAACTATAATAGATCTTAATCTAGGCACCAAGCTATGAAAATAAAATGTCCAAATATTATACACTATATTACCACTAAAAATACAATTGTTTATACATAAAAAATGTTTTGAATAAAAAAGCACCATAAATTTGACTGAGACTACACATACACTACATATGAATCATATAGAAAACACGTAATGTTTTGACCAAGAACCAGATAACGCCCAGTAAAACATATACATAATATCCAACACGTTTAGATAGAGATAAGGTCCGGATATGATATTTCTTTCTATTATCTCTATCGTATATCTTACTTCCTCCCATTTTATACCTCTCTTCTTATAGCTCCTTTTGTTTCTTGCTGCCAATTTTTTCTCGGTCTTCTTGGTCTTTCTGCGTTTACTTGCGCAACCCCCAAAAAAAGACAGCGGAATGTATAAACACCAGGCGATTTCTTCTCAATTTCTACCGTAAAATAAGCTAGCAGGTTGGTTTGAATTCAGAATGCAACAAAGTACCAACACACTGCTCAAGGCGCCTACAGAAGATGAGTCTAACGTTCGCCAACGCTGGTGCTAACGCTGGCCGTAACATGTAGCACTGGCGGACACTTACTATGCAGACGATGAGCCGAAGAAGCATCAGTGCTGGTCAAGTACAAAAATAGCGAACATGGGTCAACGTTTGCAAAATGGCGTCTGACAGTGAAAGTGAGGTTATGGTCGTAGCTTCGACCTTGCTTTTGATATTTAAATTAAATTAAAAGTATAAAAAATTACTTTTTACTTTAAGTAGACTTCATAATTAAGCAAACATGGTTATAACCTTCCTTTTGAGCACAACATTGTCAACTGTTGTGAAGCCAAATGTGTGCGCCGCGTGTGTACGGTGCTAACATGCATATAAAAGTCTGCACCAATGTTGTGTGACAGATTAAATACGTTGACTGTAATTATAATAGAACATCTTACGATATACGCTCACCTGCAGTAACTGAAAAATTAGACATTTTTTTCGAAAAATACATTTTTGGATTGAATATTTTTTGTGTTTCTTTTGCGAGATCCGGGGGTCGGCGCTAGGATTTGCGAGGCCATGTGCCAGGGCAGGCGCGAGGCCATGTGCGAGATTGACAAGAAAAATGAATATTGACGAGGTGGTGAAAAAGAGCTGCTTCAATAATGATGGACCACGCAAAATGACGGAATGAACGAGACACATCAGTCAAAATGTAATTTTCCTTACCTGGTGCTGTCCGTTTTCACGCTATATTTACATATTAGATACTCCTATAATGTTTCAAATGTATATATTTTAATGAGGGATACATTTAGTGAATGATACACTATTATTTTTTTTCTGTGCCAGCTATCAGTAACAACTTTCAGCTGTGTGGTTTTTTCTCGCATTCAGGGAATCACAGCGCTTCACAGCTTATGCAAATTGCCCCATCCGTTTTCTTCTTTCTAATGTCAGCGTGCTCGAAAACTAAACATATAATTTAGCTGGGAGTTTGGTGTAAGCGAGTACGCGCAGTTCAGAAAGTTCGCACCATGCGCGAGACCCGTTGGGCCGCGAGGCCATGTGCCACTGCACATGCTGCACATGCCGGCCCTGCTCTATCCCAATCCCTTTGGAAATATTTCTTCCAGAATTTAGGGCAAGTAGAAGCGAGGTGACTGGCACCTTACAGAAATTCAAGCCGCACTTAGGTGAGTGTTGGTTTACAGGACCACCCTGCATAGTCACATCTACCTCTAGACCTGGCTGGCGGCCTTCACCTTGTCCTGGACAGCTGATAGTCGTTGGATGGTCACTTCACAGCGATTACGCAATATATATTGTCCCATTTAGATCTTAGCGACCGACCGGAGAGCTGATCGGGACGCTGGCATACGCCAACTATAGAACGCTGGAGTCTGGCCGTAATATACGTTATAGTTGGTCAGACTTCTTTGACTTGTGATAATTATACCGCTTCGGAAGCGAACATCGGCCAGTTCCAAGCCCAACGTACGGTGGTTGTGACTTGTTACCCATACACACGATCCGTGGAGCTAGACAAATGTTTACACTGAACGCTTACGCATTGGCGGTTCCTCCAACGCAATTTAAGTCTATTCCCATAATCCGCCAGCAAGTTTTACGTCGACTGAAAACTTAGTAATCCAGCAACCGTGTTACTGTGTTTATATAAGTGTTAACAGTTTTTATTTTGGTAAAAATTAATTTTGTGCAAAGTTTAATAACGGATCATTTTTTTTAAATGGCAAATGTTTTAGTCGTATTTAATATTGCTGGGCGCTATCTGGTTCTTAGTCAAAACATTACGTGTTTTCTATATGATTCTTATGTAGTGTATGTGTAGTCGCAGTCAATTTTTTTGGGGCTTTTTTATTCAATACGTCTTCAATTAAAACTAACCTTTAATAGAACATTTAATTCGAACATTTATATTAAACATACTACAAGGATTTGTGGTAGTGAGCTTTGTGTCTTGTTTTTCACTATAGAGTAAATATTTCATCAGAATATAAAATATTTAGACAATTATTTTCATTAAGTATCTTGTGTAACAATACTTTTTACATCTTCTTTGGAGAAATTTTCTGTGACGCTTATGGATATCATAGTTTTCCTTCTAGGAAAATTGAGAAAACAAACTGTACATTTTCCGTTTGGAATAATTCCAATTTTTATCCTGTCATTATTCAAATAGAAAGATTTATATAGGTAGAGCTATAGAAATAAATTCGGTGAAAATACGAAAAAAACTAGATGAACGAAAAGCTATTTGTTATCCGGGATACAATAGGGATGAACATAATCGGGAAGTCATTCGGTTTCGGATTCAGGATTCCAGTTGAGACACAAGAAATCGTTAAAATGCATACGAAGTTATTTAAATTTAAACTTTTCAAACAAATATTTTATACTTGTAAATCAGAAATCTACAAACAAAAAATAAAACAGTTGTAGCTAAATGTAATACAACTTGGAAATTATTGAATATTAAATTATTGATCAAGAAAATAGTTTTAATGTAGAGAGAAGCGTGCGCAGGGAATCTCAATATTTCATAATCCTAGGAGATATTGAAGATATCAGCACTGAAGATTAAAGACAGCACGAAAGAAGAAGAAGAAAAATGCAACACTGTTTTTTGATAATTAAATTGACACCTTGCAAAGTTAATGAACGAGTCAAGGGAAAAGTATATAAATCTGTAGTAAGACCTGCGCTGCTCTAAGGGGCTAAAACCTGGCCGTTGAAACAGTTCCAAGAAAGGAAAATGGAAGTGACAGAAATGAGAATGGTTAGGTGAATGCAGAGGCGTACCTAGGGGTATGGCAGGCATGGCACGTGCCCTGGGCGACAGTTGAAGAGAGGCGCAAAATGGCAAAAAAAATAAATAAAAAATGAAAACAAAACAAATAAAATAAAAAAAAGTGAAAAAGCATTTTGCCCCTTTAGGGGTGAAATTATTTAAAAAAAAAAAACTCAAGTTTCTAAAGATTTAAAAAAGACACTTACATACCAAAACGGAATGTTATCTCAATAAACATAATAAATGCGAAGCGTTCTACAATTGACCCCGAAAGTAGATTTAAGGGTTGTTTAGGGCAAAATTCTGAATTTCGTTCATAAATATTTGTAACCTTTATATGCAAAAATTAAGTCGATATCTTATTGGTTGCAAGCAGGGTTGCCAGATTATTATTTTACCAAATCGGGATTTTTACCAAATAAATATAAAAAAATCGGGATTAAGACTCAAAAATCGGGACAACCTAATAAAATGAACAGTTCAAAATTTTTCAAAATGTTTATAAACAAACTCTCTCCCAAAATAGTAGTGACGAGCAAAAAAAAAAGGTCTTCACTTCCAAAATAGAAGTGATGAGCAAAAAAAAAGTTACTCCCAAAATAGAAGATTTTTTTAGAATTAATTCGGGATTTTAGCTGTCCCGCGCGGGACAATCTATTTTTGTTCAAAAAGCGGGACGTCTGGCAATCCTGGTTCGAAGATACATTGAGGAATCCTTGAAATCATATTTCACCATATTTCACCCTCTTAGGGGTCGAATTTCAAGAAATTTCTTGTTTGTGGATGCTTACATCAAGGAGAAAAATGCTTTCCGAATTCATGTCTATGTCCAAGGGATGTTTTATAGAATAAAAAATAGCAATTTACTCCTTTCGGGGTGCAATTAAAAAAATATGTTAAAAAGATATTTGAAGTTTTTAAGTTAACAGTTTTAATCCCGAGACATTCTCTTAGAATGAGAATTTTGAGATGCTATATGGCCTCTGTTCGAATCCTGGTTTTAATCTATTATCATACTAAATTGGTTAAAATATGTCAAACTGTTTTTAAAACAGATTCGTCAAAAGCAAAAATAAATAAACCAAAATAATAAAATTCATAAATATTGGCAAAAATAAAAAAATATAATATAGATGTTGTCTCGTTCTACATAGACTAATCATAGTTTTGCTAAATAACTGAATAAAGATCAGTGCTGTTTACCGACAATATTTGAGCCGATCATTTCCGATGCCGCCCGAAGAGCCACTATCAGAATATAGTCATCCAATCAACTATTGAACGAAAATTCCTATCTCCTCACTGCATATTTAATAGATATTCCAATGGTCCAATATAATTAAAAACAAAATTATTAATTTCTCGTTTCTAGTGGGACTTTTTTGAGATTTTTCTAGTTATGATGCAGGCATTTCCTAGCTGTATGCAAAATTTCAACTCGGTAGCATATCTGGAAGTGGGTTAGAATTTCCGGATATACCCACAAATATTCAGTTTCATATATAAAGATTTCCAGCCAAGTTATTTTAAATTTTAATTTTCTAAAAGTGGATGTGATATGTTTGGATAGGGGCACAATTTTAATGTTTGCCATGGACGCCATTTACCCTAGATACGCCCCTGGGTGAATGCTTGGCAAATCGAGGCGACATAAGATCCGGAAGGAGAGATTAAGAGAAAAAGCAAGAGTCACGGAAATATCAAAGAAAACTCAAGAAAGTCGTTTGAAATGGTATGGGCACGTAATGAGAAGACCTGATGATTACGTAGGAAGGGTGACTATGAATAAGGTTGTCAAAGGTAAGAGAAGCCGTGGAAGACCTAAAACGAGGTGAAAGGATTGCATAAAGAAAGATTTAGATAGTAAGGATCTAGTAGGGGATGAGTATTTGTACAGAAGAGAATGGAGGAGGCTTGTCAGTAACAGCGACCCCAAATGAAAATGGGAAAAGCTGAAGAAGAAGAAGAAGAAATGGACCATTCTTTTTTTTTAATTTCCAAAGAACACTTGATCGAAATAAAACAAATAAATTTCTAATTTCTCAGTTAATTATCATTTTAATTTAGGTGAGTTGAGATTGGAAAGAGAAGAAAAATCTCGATTTATTGCATTTAAAGACAACTTTGAGCCCCGTATGAAAATTGAAAGTTAAAATGAATTTCTCGAAAATGGTATAAGCTATAAACTATTTTCCGGACGGATATGAATTTTTCGTAAAAATGTACCTGCAGAACGTTGCAATAGGGGATACGCATAAAATTTGTATTTCCTTAAAACTACATTATTTTGATATGTTAATGTTAGTTATGTCACCTAACAAAACAAAAATTACATTTTAATTAATATTATAGCCAAATTTTTAAATTTAAATATTGTAAATTTGAAATAAGCCGACCACGGAGCGAAGGTTGCCGAGTAAAACGACTGAGTATGACGTCAAACGATAGGGGTTTCACATCACAGATACAGCTACAACATAATCTTTACACGTGTGTGTATTGTATTGTTCGAAAGTTTTGTATTTGTTTTTAAGCAATTTTTCACGCATTTATTATTAAAATGGCAGATAAAGATTTTGTTAGGGCTCAGAGTGATAATTTACCCAACATTGATGCATTTATGCTCATGGAATATATGAAAAATAATTAATGCTACAGTGCTGAGGAAATACGTGGTGTCAAAATAATTTTTATTTTATATTCTATAACTTTATGTAAAGAAACGCTGCAACTCTGTAAAATGTAAATATTTATGTAATTTAGATGTCAGAATTTTACTACATTGTTTACATGAAGTTACAAAACGTTAGAGGCATAATTGAAATACTGCAATATAAGTTATCTATTTTAATATAAAATTTAATTCGGTAAACATGTATAAATTGTTTTTATAGAATTAAACTTTATTTTAACTAAAATCACTCTAAGTTTATATAACCTATGAAAGTTATACAAACAAATAAGTTCAGAACAGACTATGTACGCCGGTAAGCTAATAGTGTCATACGTCAGTTAGAAGGGATATGACGTCACACGTCGTTTTCGCGCGCTACATACATTTATGATTTTTTTAAGCCTTCAAATTACAAAAAAAAAAAAAAACTGTTTTTTATGTTTATATTTAACAAGAGGAATATAATAAAAAATAAAAAAAAAAATCATGCCTATCCCCTATTAGAAACATGTATGAATTGAAATAAAAAATTCATTTAAAAAAATGGCATTACTCAGTGTTTTATTTTGAGTTCTATTTTCAATATGTTTCAACGAGAGCCTACAACTGAATCTATTAATTTTGAAATAAAAAAGTTATAAACCAAAAAGTAAATCGATTAAAATCAGTTCTTTGCTCGTATCTAGTGAACATTGAACTTTTCCGGAAAACCATACATCATTAAAGTGGTCAACTAATGCGGCAACTTTGTCCCGATTTAACCGACTTTGTATCTCTTACAGTTCACGAGATCCCAATGGTTGTTAGGTTCGAAAAACGGGCACCCAGCATAATGTAGAATATATTGATTGTATAGTATTGTATTATTTTTTGCTGTTCAGGGTTTAATTACGGTTTTATACGACCTGGGTACTTTGACCAACCGATTTTCTTTATTATGCCCTTTTTTATCAGCATCACGTGTGCTGTCCATTATTTTCGTCTGCCTCGCTGAAAGAGTTTTAATTCTCTGTTTGATAATCAACTTCTATTCCATCTAAACTGTCTTCTTTCTTATTCCTTTTTAGCAGTAAAAGCACGGTTCACAAACTGAAAAATAGCGTAAAACCACATAATATGATATCCCATCCCAAGGGTCATAGTATAAGGTCAAGAGGTCCGCAAACAAAGAACGAACAGAACAGCGGATACAATGTTACAATAAAAGTATTTTCACCATTGTTGATGTAATGTGAACGTTATTAACTGGCGTCGCTGGTCGCCGCGACGTCAGCATCACAATGACCGGAACTGGCGTTAAAAGCCCCACCGAGAGACTTTATGATTCGACTTTTCTTTTTAACCAAAGAAAATGGTATACAAGCTATTCACAATGCTATTCTCAGGATACATTTATGAAAAATAACCGAAAAATTATTTCTATTAAGGAGGGAATAGGGATATAAATTATTTCTGAAAGAGTGGACAGGACTAAGTAGTGCTGAACTCTGTTGTTTTGTCGGTTTTCACCGCCACTATAAAAAGAGAACGATTGTTAATGTGCGCTATTTGAAAATAACCCTTTTTTACATCAAGATGCGTTTCAAATTTAAATACTAGGTTGATGTTAATTTCTGTCGCATTGCGCGTTGACACTCAAACTTCAATAATGATATCCTAAAGGAACTAATTAACGAGCCATTTTAATCTAGCAGGGTGATAGACGAAAATATGGAATTTCATTATACAGTGCACGCTTGTTATCATTTTCGCGCAGAACTGGCTGGACTTATACGACTAGAGCATGTGACTGTGTATTTCACTTAATACTTCTAGATAAATTAGACATGTATGGCATAAGGGGAGTAGTTGCCAAGTGGTTCAGTTCCTATCTCTCAAATCGCTTTCAATATGTACAAATGAATTTTGGAAATAAAACCGGCAGTAAATTTAATGTAAAATCAAATTTATTGCCGGTTAATATTGGTGTGCCTCAGGGTTCTGTTCTGGGTCCTATCTTATTTATCCTTTTTATAAATGATATCACTTTTTTCTTAAAGCATTTTATTACAATGTTTGCCGATGATACCTCTGTTGTAATAACTGGGAAGAATAAAACTGAACTACAGGAAAAAATAAGTGTCCTATTGTGTGAATTAAATAACTGGTTCTCTTCTAATAGTCTATTTCTAAATGCATCAAAAACAAATTTTATGATATTTCATCCGTCCTTTAATTCAAAAAATATTGAACTGACCATTGATATTAATAATATTCCCCTTGACTCCAAAAATTCAGTCAAGTTTTTAGGAATTAATATTGACAATGTGTTAAACTGGAAATGCCACTGTGAGAAATTAGTATCTTCCCTACACTCATTTCACTACCAAATTAAAAATCTTAAGTATCATGTAAGTCATGACACCATTATAAAATTCTATTATGGTCAAATATATAGTAGAATAAAATATGGAATCTGCTTTTGGGGATCATCTTCAATGATAAAAAGTGTTTTTATTGCACAGAAAAGGATAATTAGATGCATAGCTAATAAAAACACTTTAGTTTCATGCAGGCCATACTTTACAAAGTTTAAAATATTAACAGTGCCGAGTATTTACATACTAGACTTATTATGTCACATCTACAGCAATACAATGAGGTTTGACTGTAATAAAGACAGTCACAATTATCATACCAGAAACAAAGATTTATTTAAGATACCCCGTAATAGGTATGAAAACACTAATAAAGGCTTTATCACAATTGGTTTAAAACTATTCAATAAGCTACCCGACTTTATTAAAGATAAAAAAACGCTCAAACAATTTAAAAGCGAGATAAAAATACTTCTATTAAAAAATTGTGTTTACTCAATTGATGAATTTATTTCTGTTTTATGTACATTGACATAATAATAATTTAGTCTAATGACGTATGATTTTTGAAATTTTAATTTTTTAACAACATTTTATTCATTTTTAATATGTTATTTGTATTGTGATTATTCTATTTTCCAGACTACTGTATTTTTATATATTTTTGACTTGTGTACACATTCTCAGTGATGTAAAAACACCAATAAAGATTATTATTATTATTATTATTACTACATAGAAGACTACATAGGTAATCATGACTTCGGTTCATGTTATCATTTTTTCTTAGGATTTTTTAGCAATAACTTTCTTTCCATGCATTTTTACCGACCGCCAACATATATAAGGGAAGTATTGTGATCATACAGATTTTGACATTTCGAGATTTCGATGGATCTCCACGAATTGAGGTCCCTACATAACGTTTTGACTATTTTTAGCATGAGGTCTGTCGGTTTGTCTGTCTGTCTGTCTGCCCTTCTGTCTGTCCGTCCGTCTGTCTGAGTACACGTGCAGAGCAAATTAGGCTACAAGGATTTTTATGAAACTTCATGTTTAAGCTTTTGACATCAATGGTACAAGTTGATCAACTTTTAATAAAAGTCGGTTGAATAGAAATGGGAGTTTACTCGTGTCGATTTTAAGATTTTTGCGAATATTTAGCAACAGAAAAATATTTCGAAAAAAATTTCTTAACATAAGTTGGTATAAAAGTAATAACTAATAATTTTTATTTGAGACATTTTTTGATAAAACGAAATATTTTTGTAATTTTTTTCGAAATTCTTTTCATACTTATATATGTACATATATGTAACGTTTCCATGGTCGTGATAAATAATATCTCTATTAGAAAATATTAGGCCAAGTTATTTCTACTCTGCTGCTAGAATGTATTTCAAGTACTTTGTGATGGCGGTCGGTCCTGTGGTCGCCACAGCTGATTTTTTTAGTTTTGCATGTATTTTCAATTTGAATTGGTACCGGACCTCTCTCTCGTAAGGCAGTTCTCCTCTTATCACGTCATTTAAATGGGCTACGTTAGGCGCAAAAAGCCTAAGTTGCTGTGCGCCAAATATTTTATCTAACTAACTAACCTCTCCTCACGCTTCTTAATGCGTATGTTGCACGTGTAGGTTGATGCGCCAGAAAGCGAAACAACTTGCGAAGAAAATGGGGAAGAACATATTTTGTAGCAAAAGGAGGATGGTTTCACTATTGGAAAAAAAAGGGAAAACGTCGTATACAAACGAACTCACGGTGAGCAATAAGATGCTGACTTTAAAAGTGCAGAAAACTGGATCGAAAACGGGTGCACCAAGATTGCTTTGGAATTTATTTCTTATAATGTTTTTCATGTAGACGAGACGGGGCTTTATTATCCCGAACTCCCCGAACCTACATACATGTTTAAAAAGACAATTTGTTTATTTTGGTTAGCAAAAGCCCACTTCAATCGTTAAAAAGTGAGCTCCTGACAACTTAAGAAAATAAAAATTCTATTTAATTCCTATTAAACATTTGGAATAGACTTAACAGAATAATAAAAATATATATATATATATATATATATATACAGCTATGCCAGAAAGTATTAGACCCCCCACGAAATTTTCCATGTATAAATTTCTAAGAAAAGTATTCGTATTAATTACTTCCTAGAATCAAAACAACCACAATAACAACATTTAGGCAGATATCCGACGATCCTGGAACTACAGGATCATTAGTGGGGGTACAAATTATAAAAACTCGGTAATGCTTCTATATGACAACATTTGCCTTTGAGCTTTGTATGAACGTTTTGCGCTGTGCTTTTGAAGTTAAACATTTTTTTTTCATCAGTATTATTTACTGTGCTAATTAATAATGCCAAAAATACGTGAATTGAGTGAAGTGGAGAGAAGTAATTGTCAAAAAGTCAAATTGTGATTTTGAAGAAGCAAGGACTTTCAATTCATGAAATTGCCAGACAATTAAAATTTTCTCGTTGTGCAGTGCGAACTATCATTCGACGATTCGAGGAAACTGGATGCTACAAAAGAAAGCCCAGAAGCGGGAGAAAAAAAAATACAACAGTCAAACAGGATAGAATTTTGCAACGCATGTCCCTCCGTAATCGCCGGCTATCATCGAAAGATCTGTCCAGTCAACTGAATGAACATTATAACTCCTAGTACCGTGAGACAACGCCTCTCTGATGTAGGACTAAGAGGATGCAAGGCAAGACACAAACCATATCTGACCCCAGCCCATAAAAAGCGACGGCTATTGTGGCCCAGAAAATACCAGGATTGGAAAAGTGAAGATTGGGCCAAAGTAATATAGATAGACGAACCAAACATAGAGGTGAGTATTGAAAAACATGTAAATTACTTGCTCAAAGTTCGTTTTAATTTTTTTTCTATTGCAGCTTTTTGGTCAACCTGGTGCACAGTTTGTTCGTCGCCGGCCTGCGGAGGCTTATAAGTCGGAATGTATAATACCTACGGTGAAGTTCGGAGGGGGCAGCATAATGGTTTGGGGCAGTATGGATGCAACTGGAGTCGGAGAAATCTCGATATGTGAAGGAAGAATGAACAGCGAACGCTACATCGAAATGCTGGAAGAGACTCTGGAGCCTTCATATTTAAAACTATTCGGCGAAATGACACCTAATTACTATTTCCAACAAGATAACGCGCCCTGCCATAAATACCGACGTGTTTTACAGTGGTTTAGTGATAGTGAAATTAAAGTTATGGATTGGCCCGCTCAATCCCCTGATATCCCCGATTGAGCACTTATGGACCGTTTTAAAAAGAAAGGTTTCCCAAAATAAGTGTTCCTCGAAAGAGACATTAAAGGAAAGAATTATAGCTGAGTGGAATCAATTATCTATAGAAATATACCAGAAATTAGTGGCGAGTATGTTCAGACGAATCAAAAGTGTTATTCAAGCAAAATGGGGATTTATGAAATATTGATGTATATTTTTATAAATATATATATATATTTTAATAACAATGTTCTGTTTTTATACTTTGAACCTTATACTATAATTAACAACTAGATAATTAAAATTGCCTGTAATATAGACCTGATAATAAATGAAAACTAAATTTTCCTTAGGGGGTCTAATATTTTCTGGCAAGGCTGTATATATATATATTAAATGTAAATGAAAGTATTTTGTTCTTCTTTAGATTTTTTAGTTTATGGCATAATTTATGTACTGTTATATTACTTATGTATTACTGATTAATAAAGTTTTGTGTTTATTATTTGTGTTTGTATTTATACCAGACCGTGTAAGTAAGCGACGCAAAAATGGTGCAATTTCGCGCTACTTCGACTGTCAAAACGCAGCAATCGGAGAAGTTATACGCGTGTTTCACGGGTTAAACAATTGCGTAATAACGAGTTCTATAATACTAGGGTCCAAATTAATATTTTCAACACAGTGTAAAAGTGGAAAAAGTTACATAAACTTCAAAATGTCGCAACATTCGCTAAAAGAAATATGTAAAACGATATAAGATTTGAATGTTGGAAGAAAGAAGACAAAATTCCGGGCCAGATGAGGGTTATTTGAGTGGCGCCGGGCGAGCACAGCGCTGAAGTGAACGTTATAAAGTTGTGGCGTACAGCGTAAATACCGGCGTTAGCAATTTCACATGTTCTCGTGGAACAGTGGTAATATGCTCTATATATATTTTTTGCTAGTGCTTCGTTTATGTTTTACTTTGACTGTTTTGTCTTCGTTTGGGAAGATCCACTGAGCTGACTGCCGTTTACTTTCTGGTTCGTAGTAGTAAATTTATGTTTCGTCACTTATTACTATGTCGTAGACAGCTTTTAACTGGCCTCTTTTCAATTTAATTAGCATTTGTTTATTTAATTTCTTGCTCCACTCCACACGCACCTTCTTTTGAATATCAGTCAACTGGTTCGATATCCACAAAGAATAAAGCTTTCTGACTGTAAGATGTTCATGTATTGATTCGAGCCATGGGCATACTCATGGATGCCCCAATAGCCCTGTAAGTGCAGCGGTTGTCCACCTCCAACATATTTCTGACAGCATCGATAGTTTTCGGAGTGACAATACTAATAGAACGACGATGTTCGTCTTTGAGAGAAATCCTCCAACGTTGGAAGCGTTGAACCATCGTTCAACAGTAGTCAAAAATCGTGCTCCTACGCCAAAAAAATGCTTGAATTTTTGCGAACATTATTGTAGAGTTAGGCCACCATTAAAATAATAAAAAGAAGTACATTGCGTGGTAGTCCTTTTTTAGAAGAAATGGTTTTATTTAAATCGTGCACAACTTATTTCTGATTACACAAACTAATATAAAAAAACACGAACAATTCAAAAAACATATTGTCGAATTCAACATCTATCAAACAACAGCAAAACTGCAAAACTTAAATAGCAACCCTCGTATAAAAATAATATTCATTAATAATTATCTGATACGGTAATCATGCGGTATATGTTGTGTCCCTTTGTAAATTATGCAACAACTCAATAATTCTTCTTTAAAAGCTAGTTAAAAAAAATTGGATATTCATTTATTATTCTTGCTGTGTTTATTGTTAATTTTGTTCTATAGGGATGCTATTAGATATTGCTGTCATTATTTATTAGGGTCATTTTACATGTTATATTTCTATTATTGACTGTCAAACGCTTTAAATTTTATAGAGTGTATCTTTTTGAAGGGACAAAATGTTTCCGGTCCACCAAATAAGAATTAGGTTTTCATAAATCATATAAAATGTACCCCAGCGTAAGGGATGTCCAGTAGCAACCCCTCAATATTTATAAATTGAAATATTATAAAAATATCTTTTAATATTGGTTATGGGAAAATTTAATGAACTGTATCAACCTGCCTCGGTATTGCAGAAGTCTTGTAAAGATACCGGGTTCGAATTCGGGTTGAATTGATTAGATGGATTAAAATAAACAAACAAAATAAGAAAACTTAACAAAATACAAGGGCATTGGCGGACTGGCAATTTAAACCGGCCGGGAAAATTTTTGTAGACCGGCATTACTTTGATGTGAAAATTCACACATTTCAATGTTTTGTAGGTATTTTATAAGTGTAAGAAGCTAACATAATACTGGATGTCTTGAGATATTTGTTTTATAATCACTTCAAAATTTGATGTGATTAATTAATAATTTTTGATAATCAATTTTATTCGTTTATAAGTACAAAGAGATTCCATTTAATTTTTTTTTTAATTCAATAATTTGCCAAAAAATCCCAGCGTTTTTTTCTGCATTTACTTTGTATTCAAGTTTTCGTTAGATTAATAAGAAATATATTGATAAATGACTTAATTTTTTTCAATTTCAGAATAGTATATTCTGTAACAAGATTGGAATGAGAAAATTCGATGCGAGTGGAATATTCACCACGAGCGAAAAAAAAAAAAAAATAACAAATAATTTGTATTACATAACAAATTAATCAATTAATTAAACTTAATTTTTTATTTATTATTTGTTTAATTTTAATTTAATTTGCCACACATCGGCCACTATTTTAGTACTTTTTAGGAAGTAATGTTGCATTTATTTAATGTAAACATTGCATACATTTTAATGTAACCCTACAAAAACAAATGACAACAAGCATAGAATGGTTATTCCATAAAAAGTGATGGAATGAAATACATGCAAAATGCATAAGAAGATAAGTGCTTTAGAATAACATTCCAACTCTTGTGTTAGAATATTAACTTTCTGTAGTCAAAATTGGTTTTAGAATTGGCAAATTCTACAGTGGTCGTGAATAAACGTATTTCTCTCTATTAACAATGTGTTATTTGTTTTATAAGTATTTCATTAGGCATTACTATAAATGATTTATTCATCTTTTATACCTTAAAAACAAAAGGTTGAATTACAACGTACAATAATATAATAAAAAAACTGAACACTACACACTATTCTCTGCAGTCTATAGTGTAGAGCAGGGTGTCAAATTGGTGACCCGCGGGCCGCATGCGGCCCAATTCTTGCATTTCGGCTTCTTATACTATAAAAAATTTGTAAATGTTTTATATAATGTAAAAATTTATTTGAACGAAAATACCACGTGACAGAATCTGTTCGGGCCGCGGCGTCAAGCCTTAAACCAATAGTCAGGCAGTAACTGTTGGTGATTCCCCGTAATTCCAAATAATATACTCGTAAGCAAAGTTTTTAAATAGCACTTTTCTATTGGGCTCAACAGCACTATGAAGTGACGCCAAGCGGCCCAAATCTGAACTCATGAAACGAGTAACTGTTTATTGTTTACATGTGGTTATCTCGTGATGTTTCTATCGCGTTTAAACTTTCGTGTTGCAGTTTGTTTGTAATATTAACTTTTGATAGCAATTACTACTATTTTTTGTATTACTTTTACTTACAACGAGTTGTCAAAACACAAATTGCTGTGTTTTTGTTTTTCACTCTAGAAAAGGAAGTGATAGAAACATTCCATTATTTTTCAAATGAAAAACAATTGGCAATAATACTAAATAAATTTGGTGTTGTGGAAGAGATGAATAGAAAAAAGTATGGAAAATGTTATAAATAACAAAAAGTATGAAGGTGTGCTCAAAGCATTTCAGAGCTACAGATTACATCAATATTATTTACTTATTAATATTTAACAAACTAGTATTTATTAAACATATTAAATATTGGATGACGCTCCTGCTTTACAGGTAACCTGTATCTTGAGTTTATTTTAATTTTCCAGTGGCTTTGTGAGGTGGTGATTTTAGACTGCTTGTTTGTAAACATAACCAACATATGTCGACATGCTAATTTTTTTCCGAAATTCCACATAATATAGCATGACCGGCGTTTAACACTTAAGAAATTAAAATAATTTAGAAAGGATAGCTGTTTATTATTTATTGTAAATCGATAATTTAACTTGTAAACAAATAAGGAAAACTTTCACATTACTCGTTTCGATTAGCTGATTTACAGCGATCGCAGTGCGGCCATCGGTCATTGTTGAGCACAATAGGTGCAATTGCTGTGTACAGTACCAGTACGCTGATTGCGTCCAGTTTTTAGGGTTTTGTATGTATGACAAAAAGCCTTATAACATATTTATACCGTCATTTTGTCGTCTGTCTGTCTGTTCGGTAAAAATTGTAGCCAAACGGCTAAACCTAGAGAGTTAAAATTTGGCATGCTTATACAACTTTTTGACCCGCACATAGCAAAAATACTAAAACATCTAAAAAACATATCCACCTAAAAATATAAACAAATTACTGCTCTACGAAAAACATTTTTTTTTTTAAATTCTGAGTAGGATATCAAATGAAAGCCCTTAGTACTTGGATTCAATCAAAATTTTATTTTTGCAAAATAAATTATTTTGACGTTTTTTTTACCTTTTTGTTTGTACATTTGTCTGAACCGGAATAGTACAACAGGAATTTTTGATCAGATTATGTTTTCGGAAAATAACGCATTTTTTGTGTTTTTTGCTTGACCATGTAAAATATTTAATAACTTATGTAACTCAGTAACCCAGCATGCTTTGATAGTGTAATGGTTAGCACTCTCGCGTTTCAATTTGCAAACTAGGGTTCGATCCGATCTCGAGTCAATTTTATTTTTTGTTTTTTTTTGCATTTTTATTTTTTTTAAATTATTTTTTCTAGTTATATTTGGGCAAATGTTGTATTTAGTTTTTAAAAGCGTAAATTTAATAAACAGTGGAAATTGTTGAAATTGAATACACGAAATCAGAGGGGCGGAGTTATGACTTAAAACAACCAATGGAAGCCATAGGCGCAATTTTCAAAATCGTAATGAACCTTGCTATATAAAAAAAAAAATACTGCACATATTTAGAAATCTAAATAATGGTATTAGTCATTCGATTTAAAATTAACAAAAAAAAATATTTTAACATAAAATTTGTTTTGGCATCCCAAATAATCATCATTCACTTACTAAATACCTACGAACCCTGAAATGTGTGAAAATTCAAACTTCATATCAATTTTGTTTTTGTTTTGTTATTCGATAAAGAAAATATTCTAGCAAAATATAATTACAAGGTGTCTCCAAAGAAATTTGATATTTATTTAGCTTACTGCGTGAACGCAACGTATCCGAGGGTCGCGGGGGTTATGTCAATCGGTAGCCTGGCTCTTGGGAATTTAGTCGCTATGGAGCGTTTCTCGGGAGCAGACCGCGCGTTATGTGTACGAGAGTTTTACAAAAACGGTGATGCGGCGACTGTAGCGCGTAGAAAATTCTGCAGTATTCGAGGTTTTCGCCACTTAAATGATGCGCCAAGCATTCCTCTCATTCGACATTGGGTTAAAAAGTTTGAAGAGACTGGTACAACGCTGGATAAATCAAAATCCGGGCGACCTAGGTCATCAAAAACGGTAGAAAACGTGGAGAATGTTAATCAGTCTGTTCGTGACGACCCGAACCTTTCAATTCGGAAGCGCGCAAGTGCTTTAAACGTGCATAGATCATCATTACATCGCATTATGCACAAAGACCTAAAGCTGCACCCCTACAAAATTCAATTGGTGCAAGAATTAAAGCCCCAAGATGCCAGTCAGAGGCTTAATTCTCAGGCAAATTGATCTCCGGAGAGGTGACATAAATTGGCCTCCACGCAGTTCAGATTTAACCCCTATGGACTTTTTCCTATGGGGTTATCTTAAATTTAAAGTTTACGCCAATAAACCGACTTCACTGGCGCATTTGAAAGAAAATATCCGTCACGAAATGGCAGCCATCCCTGAGTCCACCTGCCGAGACGTCATAAGTAATTTTACTGTTCGATTAAATGAGTGCTAAGAACGCGAGGGTCTACATTTAGACGATATTATTTTTAAGAAATAAATCCCCAAAAAGTGTATTTTAATAATTAATAAACATTTTTTCTATATACGTCTTACTTTTTTTTTAATCGATCCACTAAATATAAAATTTCTTTTGAGACACCTTGTATTATTTAAATGTTAAGTAAAGATTTATTACTTAACATATTCAAATATATACAGTAATACCCCGTTACTCGACTGCCTCGTAGCCCGACGGTTTCGCCACTCGACGTAAATGTCTAGAGCAGGGGTACTCAACCTTTTCATACCTACCGCCCACTTTAGCATCTCTATTGGTAGAAAAATTTTCATACCGCCCACCTGTTTAATAATAATA
Organism: Liopterus haemorrhoidalis; assembly: GCA_963971575.1. Classification (NCBI taxonomy): domain Eukaryota; kingdom Metazoa; phylum Arthropoda; class Insecta; order Coleoptera; family Dytiscidae; genus Liopterus; species Liopterus haemorrhoidalis. The sequence continues at coordinate 20,813,306 of OZ020622.1, forward strand.
ACTTACCAAATACTTGCGCAAAATTTTGCTGCAAAAATCTTTATAAAACAACTTAATGCATGATCTCTTATTATTAAACACAACAAATATACATGCACCAAAATGTGGCAACGTTGGATGTCACAAAGTACCCTGTGTAACACTTCCCTTACCCGTAATTTTTGAGTTGAGGTTTAATGAAAACATGTAGATAAATTTATCTTTTTATTTATACTTTGCATACATAGAAGTATGAAGTCTTTTGAAATTACATTTAATTAATTAAATTATTAATGAGATCCTTGAGGCTGCTGCTGCGAAACTAAATATTGGATATTTGGTTCAATTTTTGAACGTCAATTAAATTAAAAAAAAAAAAAAAAACGGAAATAGCCAGCATTGGACAAAACCCCTACCGCCCACTAGTGGGCCAATCACGTGATACATATTTTGGTAAACCAAGCGAAATGAACGCATGGCCAGCAGTTCGCGCCTAGATATCTTGACGAAAACAACTAAGAATTAGTGCTGCTATAAATTTTTTGTTTTTTGCTAAAATAAGTGATTTATATTTATAATTATGGGTCCAAAGGATAGAAATGCTAGCATAGCTAAAAGGAAAACATATACATATATGTATTTCCTTATATGTATATGTATATATGTACATATGATTCCCTTTATTTCTTATGGAGAAATTTGACTCGTCACTCGACGGATTCGCTACTCGACGCTTTTTCAGGTCGAGTAGCGTGGTATTACTGTATTCAGAAAAATGGTTGAAAATGAAAAACAATATGAGTGCGGCCCACGTGAATTTTACTTGATAGAAAAATGGCCCGGGGCTGAAATGAGTTTGACACCCCTGTTCTACGCGGATGTCACGTAGCGACAAGGTCATACGAGACTTGTTATATCCCTATATACTTCTTTAATTCGACCAACTCAAATAATCGGTGATGAGTTTCCTGAGGTCCATTTGTTCTAAGGTTGGCAAAAGTTTTGTACTACATATGTTGACAATAAGGGAATTTTTACTTTGTTTATTCATGTTTTTTCATTGCATGTTTACATGGCTTAAGACACGTTTATGCGTACCCGCATAAAATGTATTAAAAACTGCACCATCATAAGAAAAATGATATAAAAATTAACCCTGTATATAGAGTTAACAAAATCAAAGGCATCCTATATGTAGAAACCATTACCCTTGTGATCCAAATATGAATAAATCAAGGAGTATAATAGAACAATTTTAAAGTCACTGTTTATTGGAAGAGAAACAGACATCATGCATTGTAGTTCTAGAGAGTCAATTGGAGCATTGCCAAGGGATACCAACTCTCAGAAACGTAATATATGCGAGAATCAACAAAGAACTTACCCCGGAGTATTGTTCGGAACGTGAAACAGCAAAATATACCAAAACCGTTCGCTTTTTAAATTTAAATGAATGTGTAAAGATATATAAATCACTTTATTCATATTAAAAATTGACTTGTTTACTTTCCTATCGATGAATGATGATTTTTAAAAGAAATATATTGAATTTCATTTTATAAATTAAATCAATTTTAAGGATTAAAATAATTATAATAAGCCATTTTTTTATTTTTCTTTTTCTTTATGGTCTTTGCTGCTTCGGCAATTAGCTAGGACAATTCTTATTTTTTAAAATTCCAAGCCTGAACGGGATTCGAACCCGAGACCTTAGTAACGCAGAGCACATGTGTTACCACTACGCTAAGCCGGTCGGTTTTAATAAGCTAGAATAATTGGCCGAATTTACATTTAAGAAAACAATATAAATGTTATACTATAAAATAACAAATACTAATGCTGAATATGAAAGCTGTATAAAATAATAGATTGCAATATATAATAACTAGGGGCCTCAGCCTGGCTACGCCGGGCTTCTCCCCCTACATTGACTCGTTTTTTGCCTGTCACGTGGTTATCAAAGTGACGCACCTCGGGCGCGCCCGCGGAAAGTCCACGAAACATCAGCAAAAATTATTATTATTATTATCATTAGCCTATAACAAACAGGAAGTTCTGAGCAATTTAACGTTGAAATAATTTTTCAAATTGGTGGCACCCCGGTGAGAGTGTCGTGGCACCCCGGTTGAGAACCACTGATATAGCCAATAACACTCGGGAAGTTCTAATCTATACATACAATGTTCAAAGGATTATCCAAATCGGTTAATTAATTTACGTTTGTACCATTTAATCGTAACAATAATATTTTATTTCACTATAAAGAATACATGGATTCTGAATAAAATAGAGAAAAATTAATAAAATTGTTAAATATTATTGCATAGGATTCACTATTAATTATGTCATTGGAAATTTAGAAAAACTTTTGAGTAACATTTATAGATGTGAAATTTGCAGATTTTCGTTGTAATAATATATTCGTTGTAGTAATAATTTACGTTATTAAATTTAGTATTTTGTTTAACTATTTAAAAAGGTATTTATAATTTATTTTTTTTTTTGTAAATATATTATAGTCGTTTTTAATTTATATAATCACTAAAATTTCACCTATACTTGTTATAATTCAGTAATACAAAGGAATTGCCTCCTAAATTTGAACTGCGGTAGTTGTTTCGTTGTTCGAGAGAGGCGCTGATGAATACTTTTATCATAATTTTTAAGTTTTCTTGAAATACGTCTTAAAATTAGCATTTTTACTGCAAAAAAAAAAAACAGCGGAAGACCTTCATGATGATAAAAAAACACTTTCATCCTATAGTAATCACTTATATACAGAAATAATATATTAAAATGACATGGGTATTTAATACTTCAAGATTTAACACAATTAAAATTACGCGATTACTAAATATCGAATATTGTTCTGTCTTATCTATCCTCCTAATACATTGTACTTTATACTTTCGTTAATATAGTTAGTAAAATAGTTAATAACGTACAGTTTCCAGAATTAAAATAACAAAACTGCTTAACAGATCTATCCTCACCCTGAAAACTTATTTGAACGTATTCTATAGATAGGTTTAACATTTATAACGTTTGAACGACCCTTAAAATATATTTTGATAACTCAAAACTGATTCTTACTTTCTTTTCCGTTTAATAGCATTTTTAACTGAAGGCAACTGTCAGCAAAAATTTTCAAAATTTATGGAAATGTGTTAAAACCTTAAAAAAATACATTATCTTTATCAACTCTTATGTGTTTTTTACACATTTCATCAATTTTTTAATAAAATACCTTCAACTGTAGTTTGTCAATTCAGTTTTGGTCTGAAATCGTCTCCTAAATAGTACAAATATGAATAAATATCTTTTATCGTCTGGTACAACCTATTCGTGCTGAGCAATGGTGACGATCAACGCCACGGTTTCGAGGAAAAAATGCGTGATTTTTATCAATAAAAATTAGTCAGTACCTCCTGTCGAAATAAAATTAAGCCTAAGCACTAAAACAATATCACCCGGATAAGACGGCGGTTCATTTTCCTCTCTCCGCGTTACCGGAAAAATGAAGATACACCAGAAGTTGAATAGAACATACATACCAACACTTGTACAATATAATAGTAGATCATTCGCTATACAGGGTGGAAACTTTTACCCTGAAACATAGGAGAGTAACAATGAAATTTACATTTTTTGAGATTGCAGCTCGCTATATTAACTTACTCAACTCTGTAATGAAATCAATGTAAAGAGAATTTTTACCAGCTTCTAACAATACTGAAAATTTTAGCAATCTATTTTAGTATATTCAATTTTTTATTTCTTTTACTACGAAACGTGGGGAAATTCATAATGAATTTGTTTTTAAATAATAATGCATCTTCAGGAATTTGAAAGGTAAAACAAAATATTGTGGTTTTATCTGTGAAATTTTTAATCACGAAAATAATGTATCCCACTGAAGAAAGAGTGTTCATTGTAAAAATGTTTTATAGTGGTAATAATATACGCAGAGGGCGTGATTTATTATCTGTAAAATTTTGTCTAAGACCTATTTCATCCTCATCGACACAAAACTGTTTAATAGCCAAATTTGAGAATACTGGAAGCATTTCTGATAAACAGAGCCGTAGTAAAACCTTGGCATCGGGGCAATTGCTAGGGGCGCCATTTTGCCTTTTTTTAGTCATCACTTGTACTTTAGAAGTAAAGACCTTTTTTGTCATCACTTGTATTTTAGAAATAAGGATGTTTTTGTTTATAGGTCATCACTTGTATTTTCACCTGTCTATTAAAATCAAAATAAAAATAAAAATGATGCCCTCCTTAAATGAAATGAAAAAGACAAAAAGGGCGCTATTTTTTTAGGTTAAATTAAGCTCATAAGAACATGTCAGACCTCACAACTCTTGAAGAGATACATTCATATGACACGAGAAATAAAACTCGTATTTATCCTAAATTTGTACGTCTGAATGTATCTAAAAACAGTACAAATTACTATGCAGTCAAGTTTATGAACATGATACCGGAAGAAACAAGAAATCTAAATAATAACATTTTTAAATCAAAAATTAAAAAATTTCTATTGAAAAATCAATATATTCGATTGATGATTTTACCCATTTTAATATGTTGTAAGCTTGCTATAATTAAATAAGTGACCATTTGTAATTTTAAATATATGACCAATTGTAATTTTAAATATGTGACCATTTTTAATTTTAAAATATGTTTTTTATATTGTATAACTCAAACTGTTTCTGATATTTGCACACTTTATGTTATTATATTTTTGTTTATATTATTACTTTTTTATTTATTTATTTATTATTATTCTCTTTTGTATTATTTTTATTAATATTGTATTTCCTGAGGGCGCTATTTTAAGTATTTGCCAAGGGCGACAAAAACGTTGCTACGGCTCTGCTGATAAAGTATTGTAAATCTAGGCAATTTTATTAAACACATTGTTTTTAAATCATATTATTCTGGTTATTTATTAGAAAATCGGTGGAACAATGACAGTAGAAACAATTTTGAACAGATTGTGATTGTATTGCTTCAGAATGTGATAGTTCCCAGCAGTCTTGAAAATTTAAAAAATACATGGATATCACCTCTATGAAATTCAATACCATCAATAATTATTAGCATTGATGATACAAGTAGACAAATATTGTGTTTATAACCAAACTATTAAAACCGTGTGTGAAACTTAAATATATACCAGATATTGTAATAAGTAGGTATAATATTTTAGATCTATAATTTAATTTAAAAAAATATAACTTTGTGCTTTAGCTTGAGTACCACTGATTTTAAAGAAATATATTCTTCTATAAGCAGAAGTCCCTCTTAGTCTCTTTGTTACAACTTTGTACAACTTTGTTATTTAGTATTTTTGAATATCGTAATAATAAAGAAAATAATGGTGGTGTCCCGTTTCGCTGTTACAACCTATATAACATTTAAATCGTACCCTAGAATTAAAATCTTCAATGTTTGGGAATCTGTGTGTATTCAGTTCGCTTGATCCCTACTCCCTTCAAGTCTGAAATGTGGGACATGCCCTGGATTTGAACCCGTATTTCTGTGCCCCATAGACAATTGTTTCTCCAAGCATTCTCGGCAACGTTTGTTATTTATTTTAATGGTATAATCCCCACTTGTATCACCACTGATTGTAAATTCTCGCCAGATAAATAAGATTTACCGCATCATAACTTATAAAAATCCTTATATGTATTTTAAAAAGTTGTCAATAAAAAATATTTGCGACATCTTTTTGTAAACATAAGTTAAAGTAAACTTTTATAAAGTGAACGATAAATATAAATCAGTTTCAAGATGGAATTGAATGTTGAAGGAATAGGGTAGCAAATAAGGGAAAAGTTCTTAAACTTCGACAAAATGTGCAATTTTATAGAATTTGTGTAAAGTAGATTTTACTCTAACTCATCCACCTTACAATAAACACCACTCGACACAAAGATATATGCAGATTTAAGGCTGGGTTCATTGCCCCTGCAATGTAAACTTTTTTATTAAAAAGTATTGCTTATATATTCCTAAGCAAAAAAGCAGTGGAAATATACCTTCAAAATATAGTCAAAATGCGGAGTCAACAATTAGTGAAAATTAGAAGAGTAGTGGATAAAGAAGGGAAAAAAATGAGGAATTAAAGAATTTGTAAAATTATAGATATTTATCATATTATAGTGAAGATATAAGGACAATTTAGTTTCAATGGTACGTCCAAATACAACGAATGAGAGATGAAATGTAACCAAAACAAGATTTTTGATGGATATCAAGAGATAGGATGAATACAAAGAAAGAAAAAGGTCAGGTTAAACAATGGATATTGGAAATTGAATGACATCGTAGATCGTTATAAAATGATACAACCTGTGGGATTCCGAAATATGGTGTTGTCACAATAAGGTTTAACCTTAACTCACCCTGGTTTATGTCGAATTGCGATTCTGAACAAAAGTTAACGTTCAAGTTAACGTTGAAAGTTGGAGAGCTTTAACGCCAGCTGAATTGCAGCGTTGGGAGATGACTTGTACTGCCATTAACGTATTCTAACCTCAAAGCTCTATATTCGAAGTTATAATAAAATTAAAATCACATCAATCTTTAAATAGATTAAATTTAACATTTAACTACATATTCTACTACAGATTACATAAAAAAGTAGTAAGCACTAAAAATCTTTATACAAATTATTTATAACCAAAATTGTTTTAGTGATTTGACAAATAAAATCATGTTGCGCAAAACATTTTTAAAATCACTTCGTAAAATTCAGAAAGCCAACTGGGGTCAAATGCGACAAAAAATCTAAAAATCACCTGAAGGGGGACAGAAGTACAAAAAGGATCACTTAAAAGCGGCGGAAGTAAAAATTTTAAAAATCATTTACAATTATTTTCGGGCCTGATACGACCATCTTGCGCACCACTGCAACAGAGTAATACATATATGACACCAATTATATATATACAGGCGCGTACCCAGGATTTATTGTTAGGGTGGGGATCAGAGGGCAAAACCTTTTTTTCTTCAAAATATTTCCTAAAGTTTAAATAGTGAACAAAAATTTCAACGTGCCTGCTATAGCTAGTGAGCGCCAGCGATTGGTGCCAGCGCGCTAGAATAACGAAAACCGTTCGTGCTGGTAGCCAGCGCTGGGAAACCAGTGTCAACCTCTACCATGGTAGAGCTGTCAACATGGTAGAGATGTGTTATCAACTGTACTGACCATACAGTTGATAACACATAGCATATTGCCGGTCGCAGGTTAACCTTCGCCAGCGGTTTCAGCAAGCAAGCAGAAACCCGCTTCCACTGTGCGCTTACCCATAAACAATAATAAATAATACCTATAGTTTGGAGACCTCCACCATATGCACGATAACCGATGGCTCAAAAAGATCTAGGAATAGATTCCTGAATGCAGAGAAAAGGTTAGGGTGACCAGCAAGAAGCTGGGTTTAGGACGCACGGGAGACGAAGGAAGCAAGAGATCTCCAAGAAGGTGGCCTGGCAAAGAAGAAACAAGAAACTTCTCCAGCCGTAAACAACTCAGTATATGTAATTTATAGACCATCTAGAAATAAAGAACTTACCATTCCAGGTCTATTTCAAGGTCTTGCAAATTTATTTGTTTATTATTTATATTTATATTAATTGATGTCTGCAGTAAGTCTGGGAGTAACCGTTTTTTTTTAAATTCTTTTTAAGCGGATGTTTGTTTTGGTTATACCCTGCGCCACCATGTGAAATATAAAATTGCCCCTTTTTAAGCAACGAATTTTTAAATATGATGACATGGCGTTTTTCACCCTTTAATACTACAAAAAGAAAAATGATTTTGATTTTGTCATGATTTTTATTCACATACATTTCAAGCCCCCTTTTAATTATTATAATCGCAACGCGTTACAAATATTTAGACAAAAAGGGATAGACACTTAAAAGAGGTGAAAAATTTGAGTGGTACACTTCATTCCAACTGGGTTAATCCAAATCATGTTTATATGGGATTACTTACACGTGGTATATTTTATGAAATAAAACTCGTATGTTTTTTTTTTTTTAACAATGTATTTATTATTGGTACACATCGTTTCGCTAAATAGTATTTTTCTTCATCAGGTGCTGCAATAAAATTACAATAGTCAACATTATGTTTTAAAATAGTATATAAATATTTATTTATTCCATTATAATATACAATGAGTGGACAAATTTGGTGTGCAGCATTAAATTGTCACGGGAATCATAAGTAGAAAATGTTCAGATGTTTATGACCATTGGAAGATGTAGAGATACAAATTTGTGCATCGATTTGGTGCATAGAGCTGGTTAGGTAAATGATATTACATTGGGAAGATGGAATCTATGCAGATGAAACATGTACTTTTATGTACTATGAACTTTGTATTATGAAGCAGGCGCACACCCATGAATTTCTTGGGGGGAGGAGCTCTGAAGACAAAATTATTCAAATTTTGTATAAAGTGCTTACTTCAAAATACAAGTGACGTAACACCTTAAAAAAAATGTCACCTCTAATATACAAGTGATGATCAGTTTGGAGCACTTGGAGGGGCTAGTCACTTATATTTTACAAAAACAAGTAGTTTTCTCGAATTTTTGGAGCTCTTGGTGGAGGGGGCTTGTCATTCAGATGTGGGCATGTCATTCGACACATCTGAACATCGTATTGTGTACAGCTTACTAAATTACACATGAAGAACTAAAGTAGTATACCGCCAACGGAGTAGCCGAGCTCGTTAAATCACGCAGTTCTGACGTAAAAACCGTTTGAATTTTGAGGTTGCTGATTCAAGTTCCCGTTGATGATATTATTCGGGCGATAATAATATGCTAACATTACTCCTATTTTCACAATCAGTCACCTCTCATCCAGGTGTAAGAGCTCGCCCCCTGGCATCGACGGTTAGCCTCTTTGCAGAAATATGCCGATATAAAATAAATAAAATAATAATAACTAAAGTATAGGAATGTATGTGCCAAAATGTTAATCAATGAGCACGAAGTTAATCATTTTTTAGCCTACAATATTTTCTATGTTTCATAAAGAAGGAAACTATTTTTTTCACCGGAAATGAGACAGGGGTACACTATTTTCTCAAAACGATACGAACGTCAATCAAGTGGAAACATTAAAATCACTAAGGACAAAATAATTTAAAGCAGCTCCTTCAACAGGCAAAGTTATTGGCACCATTGTCTGAGATGCAAAAACTGGTCTCTCGTTGATTTAATGGATTGTAGAACAATGATAAACCTGGATAGTTAATGTGAAACATTAAAACGTCTGATTTTATTTAGCGTATGGCATACAAGTACAAATTATGCGTACATTTAGGCCCGGTCTTTCTACTTTCAGATAAAGTTCCAGGGAACTATCTGACAGATAAGGTTATTTGTAACTTCATCTGCTGAATAAATGTCAATACCAGTCAGTGAATCCAATACGTCAGTCTCATTATACGTTAGATAACTATCCGATAGATACATTTGTATAGAAAGAAGGGATGACATTTACTCAGCAGATGAAGTTACAAATAACCTTATCTGTCAGATAGTTACCTGGAACTTTATCTGAAGGTGGAAAAACCGGGCCTTAATAAAATACAGTTATATAACATATAATATTCTTGGTATAAAATATACAGTTGTCATATTCTTACGTCTAGAGTTTCAAGCCAATCTACTATATCTGGTGTGACATGAAATATGTCTTCTTTGGATCCTTGATAGGATCGGAGCGGGCAGTCGAAGGTTATATGACTGATTGTCTGGTTTGGTGCACCACAGTCGCATTCCGGTGTTGGGCAAGTTCCCAATTTCGCTGAAGTATCCGCACATCTACCGTGGTTAGGACGAATACGGTTTAACGTAACCCACAAGTGGCGAGGCAGATTAAAGCCGGGGGTTTCTTCCTTTGGATTTAAAGAACGCCAATCTTCTGGACATTCTTCCAGCCAACGCTCTACCCAGACATCGCAGATGTTGAACTCCTTGCTTTCTATGAGCTTGGAAGTAGAAACAGGTGGTCGTCTTAATTTTAGACGGCAACGCTCTTTTTCAAGATCACTATGTATAGAAAGATGGGGGTTTGTGCTGATTTTTCTGTATTCCCTATCCCATGCACATTGTCGGCGTAGATCCGGTGGAGCTATGTGGCAGCCAATATAGGGGAGTGGATGTTATTGTGCCAAAAATTAATCGCATTGCTCTCTTCAGCTCTACGTAGATCTTGTTCACATGGGCGCTATTTAGCCAGACCGAGGAACAATACTCTGCCGTCAAGTAGACGATATCCAAAGCAGAAGTGCGCAATACTTTGGCAGAAGTCGAAAACGACTGATAAACTCCATTTACCGTAACTCTGAAATGACGTCACATTTGAAAAACTCACCTTGTTGCCAATTCGTAAAGTGTCAAAAAAAGTTAGGTTATATCGAACAACTTGTAAAAATATATTGAAAAGCAATATTTCCTATGAAGGAAAAGAATTAATGTAAATTATGATGCACAGCAGTTCTTTCTACCCGATTTGTCGCGAAATTTATGGTTTATATTATATTAAGTGTGTAATGTAGTATTTAAAAAAAAATAAAATAAATTTCAGTGTATAAGAATCATCAGAAGTATTTGTTTTTAGAAATGTGTCGTGTTCTGTTAATACAATTTACTTTAATTTTTCGCCTGGTGTCACATTGACACAGCGGGTTCGGGAAGCAAACGCGGAGTGTTCCGAGTCACACTGTTTAACTCCAGACCGCTCGAATAAACCCTTTTAGACCTCTTCTCGAACGCTCCGAATTGCTTCCTGAACCCACTAAATGATATCGGAAAGCAATGATAAACAGTCAAATTTTTTATTATTCGAATAGAAATTTTTGAATTTCAGATGTTAGATACAATTTTGTTTCGAATAATGAATATTCAAATATTATTTCCAGTCAAACAGTTTATTGCCGCTAGCTGCAAGTGTAAATTTCATGAGTATGCTAAAATTAAATTTCGATGATAATAAACCGTTCTACGTAACAGCGTAGTAGGTTAAAATTACAAAAAAACAGAACGTAACAAATGTAAATAGAACATATTTTATTAATCATATATAATATTTGTTTATCGACCAAGATACAAAATTAAATATTGTTTTTGTTCACTTACATTACAAATTATAAAACCTTTTAAAATATACAAACACAATATACAGATAAAAATACGTTATAGAAATATCACCCATCATATTTGATATCTATTACTCTTTTATAAGTTTTAAAAAACCCTTAAAGTTTGGTCTGAATCGCTCTGTAAGAAATGGTAGTTTACTAAGGTACCATTGCAGTTTTAAAAAATTAACTACCAATATCTCGAAAACTGTTGCTACGATCAAGCTAAAATTTTATATCTAATACTCTTTTATGAGTTTTAAAAAACCCTTAAATTTTGGACTCAAACGCTCTGTTAGAAATGGTAGTTTACTAAGGTACCATTGCAATTTTTAAAAATTTACTCTACCAATATCTCGAAAACTGTTGGTACGATCAAGCTAAAATTTGATATCTACAACTCTTTTATGAGTTTTAAAAAACACTTAAATTTTGGACTCAAACGCTCTGTTAGAAATGGTAGTTTACCAAGGTACCATTGCAATTTTTAAAAATTTATTCTACCAATATCTCGAAAACTGTTACTACGATCAAGCTAAAATTTTATATCTAATACTCTTTTATGAGTTTTAAAAAACCCTTAAATTTTGGACTCAAACGCTCTGTTAGAAATGGTAGTTTACTAAGGTACCATTGCAATTTTTAAAAATTTACTCTACCAATATCTCGAAAACTGTTGGTACGATCAAGCTAAAATTTGATATCTACAACTCTTTTATGAGTTTTAAAAAACACTTAAATTTTGGACTCAAACGCTCTGTTAGAAATGGTAGTTTACTAAGGTATCATTGCAATTTTTAAAAATTTACTCTACCAATATCTCGAAAACTGTTGGTACGATCAAGCTAAAATTTGATATCTACAACTCTTTTATGAGTTTTAAAAAACACTTAAATTTTGGTTTCAATCGCTCTGTTAAAAATGGTAGTTTAGTAAGGTACCATTGCAATTTTTAAAAATTAACAACCAATATCTCGAAAACTGTTGCTACAATCAAGCTAAAATTTGATATTGATTGAACAATTTGGGGAAGTTCCATTAGACCACGTCTTGGATCGTCCTTTTTATATTTAAAACCTATATTTCTTAAAATCTTCCAAAGGGAAGTCTTTCCACCATCATACAGTCTCCTTTCATGTAATTTTATATTAATAGTGTCGACAGTAACATGCTCTCCTAAAATAAAATTAATTTATTAAGAGTCCTCACGTAGAGATGTTATGTCCTTACTATTACGGTACATCTCATAAATTACATTACGTATCCCAACTGTTGTAAAATTGTCTAATTCTACAACAGATTTAGTACGTGTTCGTTTCTTTTTCGGGCTACTGACAGTTTCATTTCTTGCTTGTTGTACTGCCATTTTATTTATTTTAGAAATACTGACATCTAAAGCAGCTGCAACTCTCTAAAAAGTTAATTAACAATTATTTGTAGAAATATATTCAAGTGAAAAGACCATACATATAAACTAAATTTTATATTTACTCACATCTCTGACACATTTCACATCCATTAAAGGTCCACCATTGTCTCGCTCTCTTTCAAAATAATTAATAAGAGACAAAACCATCCTTTGAGCACGGCTACTAAGAGCTTTGGGCATTTTTACTTTTAAATTACAAATATATTTAAAAAGTATAAAATATAACCTCACTTAATTTCTCACTAACCGTCAACCTGACGTCAAAATAACGATTGAACTATCCAATTTAAAACCGACAACATTGTATAAAATTACCAACATGAAATAAATAAATGTACTAACTGAGTTATGGATTGATGTTGATTAAAACATATCATAACGTTGGTACTTAAATAAACCAAGTGTGACGTCATCTCACGTTTATTGTGAATGTAGTTTAGCAGGGTTGTTAAGTGTTTAAACTCGAACTACACCTAATTCTAATCAAAATAACATATAAAAACGTATGATTTTTAATTGAGTTAGGGGTAACTAGAGTTAAAAACTTTAGCAACCGGCCCTAAGAGAGGCAATTCAAAGAAAGGGACAGACTACTCATTTAATCTGTGATTTTGCGGAATGATTTTTTTTTATTATTTCGTATGGTATACGCCTAGGTGTCATTTTAATTAGGTTGCGTGTAATGCACTCTGAAATAATTTAAAGACTACTTGTACAGTAACAAAGAATGACGACTTTCAGTGCCCTCTGTTGCACGCCACATATTCCTGAATATTAGTTCAGAAATGCAGATACTCGTTTTTAGGAAGGCTGTCTGGGCTAACGGTTAGTACAGCAAATCTATTTTTGAAAAATCTTTTGGTTCATACTGGTGATTTATCTTACGATCCCTGGTTTATAAAGTAAGTGAGCTAATACTGCGGTACTACAACCACTGTTGTATGAAAATGTAACATGACCGGTGGGCAGTGTTGTAATACATACATTTAAAATAGTATCTAAATACATATACAGATACCTAAGAAAAAAATGTATCTAGATACGTATACAGATACAGAATTATAAAAAATATCTAGATACAGATACAAGCCAACAAATTTTGTATTTAGATACAGCTAGGTACTTTTGAAAAAAAAAAAAAAACTGAAAAATTAAAATACCATATTTTTTACCAAACAAACAGTGCATATTAATAATCTATATTATACAAGCTATTCAAAAATGACCATGACGTCACCAAAAGTCCACCAAATTCAAGGTAAAACACTATTCTACGGAATAATTTTGTACTAAATAACGTATGTATTATGTTAGTCATATGCACCAACGTATAAGACTAAAGTTAGTCTTATAGATACGCAGCTATGATCTTGTTAAGGGGAATTAGAGTCATGCCTCAAAATGAAATGTCTCAAAAAATTTATCAATGTGTACTTTAAATCACTGGATATTTTTGAAAGGCCTTAATTTGTCTTTCCAAGGCGTCACAAAACCACGGTGCACTCCCAAACCACTTGTGTGCATATAATGTTTCATAAGTTTTTAGTAAATTGGTCATTAAAATATCATCAATATGTATTCAAAAATTTAGTTTTCCCCTGAATTAATAATGATCCATTTTCTTAAGTGTTGCATATAATACCTACTTTCTTTACGGCCGTTCAAAAGCTACGGAAAACAAGTGAGAATAACATATTTTTTTTGGAATTCCATATAAATTTATTTTGTAAACGTCAGAATTTCAATTGCTTTCTGTATTTTGTTTATAGCAAAAATAAAATATTCAAAATGACAATTTATAATTAAACTATTATATCAGCTCGGTATCATGGCATATAAATAAAGTAACGAGTAAAGTATCTGAAATACAGATACAAGATACTTGAAAAAGTATCTAGTTACTGTATCTAGATATTTGTAAGTAGATACAGTGTTGATTACAACACTGCCGGTGGGTCAGGTGTCGTTTTCGGAGCTCTTGGAGGGCTTTAAGTCCAGTTTGGCTTACCACCGTAAGCAAGACTTTATGTAGTCTGTTCTTTGGACTCTAGAAACTTTGGAAATTCTAGTTTACCCATCTTACGGCTCAGATCTGGCTTCTTCAGATTTTCAACGCTTTTTCCGCCGAAGAAACAACTTGGAGGACAATTGTATCCGGATGATACAGCAATGCACAATGCTGTCTCTTAGTGGTTAAATAAGAGCCGGATTTATAACACAAATTAGTTTTTAACCTTAAACCATTGTAATAAATCACTCAGATCACCTTGACAATATTTTTAAAAATTCAGAGGTCAATACATTACGAATTTAATTTCATTTGTCACGCAGAAAATATTTTAGAGTTTAAAAATTATTAAGATTTTGCACTGTTCAAAGTTTCTTGCTTAAATTTAAAATTAGATTGATAATAGAAAAAATAATAATTAATTTAAAATTTTAACACTGTTATTTTCTGGAATATTGTTATACTTGGTATATAAACATTCTTTTAACCTCAAAAATGTAGAAACACAGCTGCTTTATTTATGTGAGAATTGCACTGGATGATCATTATGTCTACTTATCTATTGGCAAGAGCTACCCTGTCCCGCGCCCTTGCGTCTTTTTCCTAAACTCATGGTGATTAAGCAGTACATATTTTAAACAATAACAACGCCTTACATACTAACATACTACGTAATAATATAGAGACATTTTCTCGCCAAATAAATAGACAATAATATGTGTTTATGCACTTGACTGTAGATTTATGTCTGAGTATGAATGTAATTCGTCATCGCTTAGAATTTCCATTACTAATTTCAAGCACAAGCTTCACACCCTGCACGACATATATGTTGAACTGTACTCACATTTGCTTGACTGTTACTTGTTAAGTTGTAAGTCATGTGTTTTCCACATATTTCGTACGAAATACCAAGGTCACATTTCGCGATAGTCGTTGTTATAAAAGGCCAAACATTGATTGCTGGCTACGCTAGCAGCTTTTATTGCTGCCGGATGTAACATATAGATAATACCATTAGCATTCATTGGATTTATGGTCCATGTATAAAAGTTTCCGTGTCCCGGGAATAGTAATGCTTGCCGAGACGAAATGCGTTATTCGCTCCGTCTATAGTTCATACATTCACCACTGCCACCCCATGTCGCCCCATGTCGCGTCGCCCTACCCCTCTAACTCAAATAGACTCGTGCCCCAAGCCATAATCCTTTAGTGGATATTTGTCATGGGCTTAACGGTTTTAAATGCTAATTTTGTTTTCGCTTTATTAATTTATTTGCGGTTTCCGATTGAGATATTGCATCGACCAGGATAGCTTTAATATCTTGAACTGTACATACAATAAATAATTATATATGTACAATATATAGATACTTCAATATAAAGTGTGATAAGAAATAGAGTAAATTTTTAAATAACAAAAAATTGAAGTAACGTACCTACAGTTCACGAGACTGTTAACGTACATGCAGATTGATCGACAGAGAATCGATAAACAAATATATATCTGTAAGTCTTTCACGATATGAGAGGATTTCCGTCATCAATAAAAGTTACTAAAACAATGTATTGCAGTTTGCGATATGCCAAAGGATGCCTCTGTCTCACGGTAAGTCACATGCCGATCTTCTTCAATCATTTTGCGCACAGCATCGATGTTTTTTTGAATCACAACCGATTTTGATCGACCTTCACGAGATTCATTACTGACGGACGCACGACCACGACGAAATTCTGCAAACCAATTTTAAACAGTCTTTTCTGATGGTGCTTCATTACCAAAAGTTGAACGAAGCGAATCTATGCATTGTTGTTGAATTAGACCTTTCGAATAAAATCAAAAAATTTAAATCAGTCTGTTTACTTAATTTACACACCTCGTATTTCATATCCTGCATGAATATTGGGCATGAAAAGCTACCATCAAGATGGGTAAACTCTTCTCACAGTGGATCATAAAACGGAATCCTATGACCATTTCGAAGCAATGTTTGGACATGTACAAGCTCAATCCCAGCTTCTGAAAGCGTTTCACGATATCCGAAATTTTTGTGGCAGCATTTTGTTAGGTCATGAAAAGTAAGATAGCTAATGTGTGTTTATATAAATGTCTCATTAAAATAGGGTGACCATTTTTAGATTTTGGTAGGTATGACCAAAAAACCCTTACACCGTCATTTTGTCGTCTGTCTGTCTGTATGTCTGTCTGTCGGTCTGTCTGGTCGGTAAAAATTGTAGCCAAACGGCTAAACCTAGAGAGTTGAAATTTGGCATGCTTATACAACTCTTTGACCCACACATAGAAAAAATACTAAAACATCTAAAAAACATATCCCACTAAAAATATAAACAAATATGTGTTCATCAAAAAAAAATATATTTTTTTAATATTCTGAGTAGGGTATCAAATGAAAGCCCTTAAGTACGTGGATTAACGAACAAAATTTTATTTTTGCAAAATAAATTATTTTGATGCGATTTTTCCAAAATTGTGTAAAAAATTTTTTGTCCCACACCCTGTAGCCCAGATGGTTTAAACTAAAAATATGAAAAAATTCTAAGTAATGTACATTGGTGTAAACCGGAATAGTACAACACGAATTTTTGATCAGATTATGTTTTCGGAAAATAACGCATTTTTTGTGTTTTTAACTAAAATATGTTAAATATTTAATTCGCTATGTAACACACCAGATTAGTAGCTCTAGTAGCGTAGTTGGTTTTGTCGTGCAATTTGTAATTTGCAAACTAGAGTTCGATACTGTTAATTTTATTTTTTATTTTTTACATTTTTATTTTGTTTAAATTATTTTGTCAAAATTCTAGTTATATTTTGGTAAATGTTGCATTTAATTTTTAAAAGCGTAAATTTAATAATTAGTGGGAAGTGTTGAAATTATAATTTAATTCTATGTTTGACAAATCAGAGGGCGGGGCTTATGATTTAAGCAACCAATGAAAACCATAGACACAATTTTCAAAATCTTAATGAACCTTGCTATTTATAAAAAAATACTGCACATATTTAGAAACATAAATAATGGTATTAGGCATTCGAATTAAAATTCATAAAAAATATTTTGACATAAAATTTGTTTTGGCATCCCAAATAATCATCATTCAGTTACTAAATACCTGCAAAACCCAGAAATGTGCGAAAATTCACACTTCACATCAATTTTTTTAAGAACGCAATACGGGACAAAGCAAAAAGAAACGGTCGTCACTTTCCAAATTCAAGTGAACAGCAAAAAAAAGGTCCTCACCTCCCAGAACCAAGTGAAGAGCAAAAAAAAAGGTTCAAAAGTTAGAATGCGGGACTTTTGCGGGACGTGTTTTAAAGCGGGACACCCAATCAAAATGCGGGACAGTCCCGCAAGAAGCGGGACGAATGGTCACCCTACATTAAAACAGTGTATTAAGAATGGAGCATGTAAACTATTGTCCTCAGACCACAGCGTACTAATTATATGAACAACGTACAGTCAATGCAGTATCTACTTACATAGAGGCCCGAGGCGCAAACGGTTTCTGAGGCTCTCCCTTAGTTAAAAATTTTATTTTTTTTTAAATTGTTGTACAAATAGGCATTTATTTTAAAATAGAAATTGTAATTATAGTTGAAGGTAATGGGATTCGGACCAGTCAGAAAATAAAAACAAATTTATTAACTTCGCTAACGTTTCGATTTTTATTTTAAATCTTCATCAGAGCTTAGTTAATAGTCACGAAATAAAATAACAATTGTAAAATTAATAACGAACACATTCATATCTCTGAGTTCAATACCGGACAATATGATGTGTTCGTTATTAATTTTACAATTGTTATTTTATTTCGTGACTATTAACTAAGCTCTGATGAAGATTTAAAATAAAAATCGAAACGTTAGCGAAGTTAATAAATTTGTTTTTATTTTCTGACTGGTCCGAATCCCATTACCTTCAACTATAATTACTGACTTACGGACGTAACTCATCTAATCAAGAAATTGTAATGTTAGATAAACAATAATAATAATAATAATAATAATAATAAATTTATTGAAGGCTAAAACAATACATAAATTGCATACCTTAAGTCTAGGATGCATAATTATAACACAAAATACAATTACAAAATATACTCAATTAATAGAAAGAAAACAATTCATCGATTAAATTAAGTTGGTTTGTAGATATTCTGGTACACTATAGAAACAATATTTCAATAACAGATTCTTCACTGCCACTTTAAACTTTTTTTCATTTAATTCTTTGACATGAACTGGCAATTTATTATATAGCAAGGGCCCGTAATAAGAAGGACATTGTTTTGTTAGGTTTATTCTTGTTTTTGGTATAAGCATGTTGTTTTTGTTTCTCGTGTTGTGTGAATGTATGTCTATATGTGTACTGAAATTGTGTAGAATTGTGAAAATGTTTTTTAGTAAGTGTAAGTATGCTAAATATATAAACACACGGTAACGGCATTATTCCAAACATTTTAGAAAAAGGTCTGCAGTGGTTCCTTGGCTTTGCATGTGCTAAGATTCTGATAGTTTTTTTTGTAAAATGAATATTCTGTTTGCATAAGGGCTTGCTCCCCACATAATAACTCCATAATTAATATGCGAGTGGAATAATGCAAAATATGTCATTTTAGCCGCCGCATTTGTGATCAAACAAGATGTTTTCCACAGTACAAATATAATTTTCGATAATTTTTTGCAAATACTATCAATATGCTCTCTCCAAGATAATTTCGCATCTATGTAAATTCCTAAAAACTTAGCACTGTTGCTTTGTACTAAACTGATATTTTGGGTGGTTATTATTAAGTTTGTTGTTTTATTGTCATTAAATATTAAATTATTGGCAGTGAACCAATCGGTAGCTACTTTTAGGCAATAATTGAGGCACTTCGTTTATAATATAAATAGCACTCATAGCCCTCCAAATATTAATTTTATTGAAAACAAGACTAGAACAGATAAATTATTTTCATTCCAAACAAATACGAGGGTTACCTATTATGTTTTTACAAACGACCACTAGATGGCAATATTGAAATGTGTCATTACTATATTTGTAGAATTTGACATTTGTTATTGTAAAATCAGTAGCAGCTTATAAATTGACCGAGTAGTTTGTTGACAGTGAGTCTTAAAAAAACAAGTTTATGTAAAAATGGATATTACTCGTGAAAGTTCTCGTTGGATGATTTTTTACGATTTTAGTAAAGGCCTAACTCAACAACAATTCATAGATTCGCTTCGTTCAACTTTTGGTAATGAAGCACCATCAGAAAAGACTGTTTACAATTGATTTGCAGAATATCGTCGTGGTCGTGCGTCCGTCAGTGATGAATCTCGTGAAGGTCGACCAAAATCGGTTGTGATTCAAAAACGCATGGATGCTGTGCGCAAAATGATTGAAGAAGATCGGCATGTGACTTTCCGTGAGATATAGGCATCCTTTGGAATATCGCAGACTGCAATAAATTCGATTTTGCATGAACATTTAGCTGTGAAAAATATCTGTTCCCGATGGATTCCGCATAATTTGACCGAAGCTCAAAAAACGGCTCGTGTTGATTGGTGTAAGGGAATGCTGAAAAAATTCATTCTAGGCACTGCAAAATCCGTATACAACATCGTTACAGGTAACGAAATTAAGCAACAATCCACTGTTGGAGTCTTTCAAGAGGAACCGAAACCCACAAAAGTTGTTTGTTCACGAAGCACATCCAAGAAAATGATCGCTTGTTTCTTCGGTTGTACTGGTCGCAACCATTCCTTTAGATCAGTGGTTCCCAACCGGGGGTGCCGGCCCACCCAGAGGTGCGGGAAAGCATTTTGAGGGGTGCGAGACGGTTTATAGAAATTTATAAAATTTATATAAAACATCTAATTTTAAATTTTAAAGAAATGTTCATGCGATTTCCTTTTTTTTTGCTCTTCACTTTTTATTTTGATGAATTTGACATAAAAATATGACTCAACTGAAAAAATCTGAACATATTTTTTTATGGGGGTGCGGGAACTTATTTTCACATTCAAAGGGGTGCTCACCACAAAAAAGTTTGGGAACCACTGCTTTAGAAGATCAGAGAACAGTTAATGCTGAATGGTATACAAAAATTTGTTTGCAAGCAGTCATTAAAAAAATCAGAAAAAACAACCAATTACGTTGCACCATTCTACATCATGACAATGCAAGCTTCCACACAACACGTCAAACAATTGATTATTTGAAGGAGAAAAACATCGAATTAATGTCTCATTGCTCGTATTCATCCGAATTTATCCCCTAACAAATTTTTTATTTGTTCCCCAATGTCAAACAAAAAATGTGTGGACATCGATTTTCATCACCTCAAGGATGTTGAAACCTCAAAAACATGGTTTTCGAGATACCAACTTCAGAGTGGAAAAAATATTTCGAGAATTGGTTTGAACGCATACAAAAGTATTATTAAATTAAAGGCGAATATTTTGAAAAGCAACAGAACAGTTTGTTCAAAAAAAAAAAAAAGATTATAAAAAGGCTTAAAGCCTGGTTTATAATAGATATGTTATGGAACATAAGCATAAATATTACACTATTTTCTTTGTTATGTTTATTACAAACAGATGTTTTGAAGGGTCATACCCATTGTTCTATTACGTATGCGCTATGCTATAAAGTTATTATAAACCAGGCTTTACTGACTCTATGCTATCGACGGTACTGCTCGTCCAATGAAGCTAATTTGTGTTGTACAAGCTGTGATTCCATAATAATGATTTGAAGAGTAAAAACTTATTTTAAATAAAGCAGAGTAAATATTATCATAAGGTCTGAAATTCGAGCTTTCAGTGCTTTAATGCATGCAGTTTAATAACCGTTGCTTGAATTTCGTCCAAAAGTTCTTGAGGATCAATATCATAATTAAAAGGACATAAAAGGAAGTTGTCCCCTTTCAGTATCAATTGAAATTAAACTTCTTTCCATAGTGAGATAATGTAATTTCAATGTGTACGCGAATGTTTTTAACTAAGTTATAAAACAGGACACAAACACCTCAATCGTAATTAACGAAACTTGTCGTAGTTACCCGATATCCATCGAACGAGCCTTTATTAAAGACATATCTGAGTTTCCCTTTATGTATTAATTACCATCCGCAGCTAATACGCAATTGAATTAGCCAATTAGCAACAGACAAGTATTCAGGGGTAATGTAGTGACGGGACCACTAGAGGCGCTCGCTGTCTCTGACGCCATTTGCATTCTGAACATTGAGAAACTCTGTTTCCGCTTCTGCTTCCGTATATATATCATTGATATAGATATGTCTATAGGTTTTGTTCATAATCATATCAATTTATGTTGTTATGTATATAAGCACGTATCTTAGATTCGAATTATGTTGATACTGAATTTGGGCAATCGTGCATTATATTTAGGACCGCGAATCTGCTTTATCGAATTATTTCATTTGCCTGTGTGTCTGCTAATTAATATAAGAAATACAGAACACATCTAAGCATACGCTCATATGGAATATAAAACGTATGTTTGTAGGCATGTATGCACTCAGCATTCTCGAAATCCCAAATTCTGAAATCTTTTTTTACTGTGGATGTGTTAAGTTCAGTTAGGTTCTGATCAACTAAACTCAGGGCCGTGTGGTGATATTTTGGCGCCTGGAGCAGATATTCTTTTTTTTTAATTAGTATTTATTGGTCTTAGTTAGACTATTAACCAGTGATGTATACAATAAAATAATATAGCAATACAATAATATAAGTTACAATAAAATTTTTGTCCTTCGTTGCTGAAACAGACATTCTTACTAAGCGCCATTATTAAAGATGCCAACTTATTTAGATTGCAATGTCCCCCCCCCCCCCCCCCCGGCACAAATAAAAATATCTACTTACCACTTTTGTATGTTTATATTCCAAGATTTTATGCAAAGTTTTACTGAAACGCCCTTTAGTATAAAGGGATATTCTTTCTGCAAATTCTCATTAAATTTGCAAAAACGTTTTTTCGGCGACATAATAAATGTTAAGGATAACGAAATTAATCGTACATATATAATTAGCTAGTGTGTGTTTGTGATCTGGGTAACACTGTGACGTCATTTTTCCTAAGGTTCTCGAGATTGGCTAACTGGGGACTCTTGAGGTCTCTTGATTGACAGGTATTTTGCAGATTTATTCTCTAAGAATCTACGAATATAAATACATAAAGAAATGTGTAGGATTTCGTAGGCATAAACAAGAAACTATAGATACTACTATATGATTTGACTGATATGAACAATATTTTGCAGATTCATTCTCTAAGAAACTGCGAATTAAACAACATATAGAAATGTCTAGGGTTTCGTAGGCATAAACAAGAAACTCTAGACACTCCTGTATCCTATGATAGATATGAAAAATATTTTGTAGATTTATTTTCTAAGAATCTGCGGATAAAATAATGTATAGAAATGTATAGGGTTCCGTAGGCATAAACAAGAAATTCTAGACACTCCTATATCCTATGATCGATATGAAATATATTTTGCAGATTTATTTCCTAAGAATCTACAGATAAAATAGCGTATAGAAATGTCTAGGATTTCGTAAGCAGAAACAAGAAACTCTAGACACTCCTACATTCTTTGAGTGATATGAACAATATTTTGCAGATTTATTTTCTAAGAATCTACAAATATAATTATTTACAGAAATATCTAGGGTTTCGTAGGCATAAACAAGACACTCCAGACACTCCTATATCCTAAGATCGATATGAAAAATATTTTGCAGATTTATTCTCTAAGAAACTGCGGATATAATTACATATAGAAATGTTTAGGGTTTCGTAGGCATAAAAGAGAAACTCTAGACTCACCTGTATCCTTTAACCGATATGAACAATATTTTGCAGATTTATTCTCTAAGAATCTACGAATATAATTACATACATAAATGTCTAGAGTTTCGTAGGCATAAATTAACGTCTCAAATTATTTTTAGTTTTAATAATATAAATGTAATGTACTAAATAAAAATGAATCGTTTTCCCATCTTAAAAAATTCATGAATAAATAATCTAACTATATAATTAGCAAGTGTCTGTATGTGTTGTCGGTAACATTATGACGTCAATTTTTCTCATGATTGGCTAACTGGGGACACCCTGTCCTTGATTGGCTGACAGGTGACACCCTCTGCCGTGATTGGCTAACGGGTGATATCCTGTCCCGTGATTCGTTGACCAGCGAACAAATTAAGATACGTTAAAAAATAAAACCAAATATACATACAAACAATTGAAATTTTTATATTATAAATCCGTCATTTTTGACGGGTAATAACCTAGTAAATAAATATTAGTGCAAGTCAAAGTCACAGTTTTGATCACCAATAATAGTTTGGAATACCAATAATTAAACATTAAAAAGTAAACAGACATTAGTAACCTAATAATAGTATTATTAAAGTCATACACTAAAACTAATTGCAAAAGACATCTTACAACTGCCTAAACTCAGAACACTGAAAAATAATGTAATCACTAAACGTGATTGTCTATTGTCTAAGGGTAGAGGGGACATATTGTGAGGTGTAATAAAAACGTTTGATTAAATGCCTAAATCTTTCATAATAATTTGCCGGTTTTATTGCCTTTATGCCGCCTCGCCTAATAGTCTTCTCCTTATCTATCGAAGTGCATTGTTACTTATGTCAGAGTGGGTAGCGGAGATCTAGCTAAAGGTCGAGTCCGGCATGAATTAAAATTGCTTTCTGTAACAGGTGCTTCTATTTATTTTGTAAATAACTTGAATACACCTCGCTGTCGAGCTGTTTCTGAATGCGACACATGCGGGACAATAAATAGGTTTACGGGACGATTTTAGGTAGCGATATTAAAGCGGGACATGGATCGGTAATCCGGCACTAAAAGCCCTAATAAATCATAAAAAACAACTAATAAATATCAAACATTTGCGGAAATGGTCAAACGCCTTTATCGCATTTCTTGCACTCGGCGTAAGAATCCTCCTCTGTCTGACTATCGCTATCGTTTTAGCTAGATCGGCATAGATGGAGTCTTGTAGAGGCGACGACAGCACTGTTAGATACATTGTTAGTTTATGATTACCTATACATTCTTTCATTTGAATCGACGAAGTCGCCACTCATTTGTACGCCGACCAAATAAAGTGTAATATTTATAACCAAAGATAAATCAAAACCATTTATAAAGATGCAACAAGCAAATAATAAAACTAGTTGAAGGGGTTAATTGTTGTTCATTTGGGTGCACAAATCGTAGCTATTTGTTTTTGAGTTGGACTTCTGTTATAAGTAGAGACCGGATTTTAAGTTTCTGCTTTTTTTTTTCATTTTTAAAAGCAGCATACTGTTTGCTTCTTAATATGTGCATGAATTAGAAGAAAATAAATCATTTAACCACAAGTTTTTATGCTGTTTTTACTTTTTTTTACAATTTTAAACTGTTTTATACTTTTTGTGCTTATTTAAAGTTTTTTTTTTTTGTTTATTTATCAAGATTAATTTTTATTAAATAAAAAAAAAAATCATTTATATTGTACAAACAGTTAATAAAAATAAAAATAGTTTACAAAATACACATGTTAAGTAAAATTTAAAGGCGTGCATCACTATGATTAAATGCTTTTCTACGATAATATTATGTTCTCGGGTGTTCCCCGATTTCGTTCGTTTGTACTCGCAGCGAACATTGTACACTGCAAGTGTGTCTCTGTTAGTTTTGCTATTGTCTTTCTAAGTCTTCTACAGTGCTTTTTTTAATACTATTTTAGTGTAAATTTATTTATTATTCAAAAATGCCGAAACAAAAACCTGTAGTAGAAGAGCTGATTCGTGATTATCAGGAATTGAAAATTAAAAATAATAAATTTTAAAAACATCAAATATAACCTAAACAACCCTATAGTCGGCGGCGCACAACCCTATAGTCCTCAATAGTTTTTTATACAAAACGAATAATCGGAAATAAAATTAATAACAATCTATATATCAATATTTGCAGCGAATTTTTATCTATCTAATATGATATTTTTAATTGTATAAAAAACTGTTAGGTAGTTGTAAATAAGCAAATTGCATTATAGACGCTATCTTGTAAACCAATCGACGCATATTTGCGTCCGATGCGGCAAATTGTACCTAAAGCTTCATTCTACAAATATGATTGTAGCAATTTTGGTGTATTGTGAAAATTACTTATAGTTATTGTACTTGGTAATCTATTTTTGCCGCCCTCTTGAATCTGCCGCGGTTTTCAAAATTGGTGTTACGGGTAAAAATGGTTTATTTTTTGTGAAGAATACGTGTACCAAGTGGCATTCTATTATCTTTAAGTATAATATTTTTCGACGAAGGCACTAAACTATAAGTAATCAAGTCGAAAAAAAAATTGACATATTATTTGAACATTTCTACACAAAACTATATAAATATAAAAGTTATTCGAAACCCACAAATAGATTTAAAAAATTACAGAACAATATCGCTTATGTCTATTTTTAAGTTATTGAGCGATAATATTTTTATTATAAATGTTTCTACAATTAAAACTATCATATTAGATAGATACAAATTCGGTGCAAAACTTGATGTATAGGTTGATACGAATTTTATTTCAGATTGTTAGTTTTGTATAAGAAACTAGTAACCTCCGGGGGTTATACGCAGCCTTAAGTGGGGAAATTGTCAATGATTTAGACAAGTATACGACTATTGTATCTAAATTTAAATACGCACCTATTTTTTACATATAAAAATATTTTAAGTTAGAAAAGACAAAATTTTACTTTGGAAAATTTAGAATTACATTTAGTGGTTAATTGTTTTCAACAGGGGTAGGGTTTAGTTTTGGTTAGATTTTTAATTTAAGTCTGTGTAGATTCAGAATGTATTATTATTATTATTATTTTTTTTTGTACTATTTAAATAAATATCGTTATTTTTTAAAAGTGGTTTTTATTTAACTTTGTTTGTGCTTTCTGTACTCAGCTCCATGCTTGTTTGGCACATATTTGTGCTTTTTACTTGCCCGACCTTAATATATAAGGGGCAAGTATTGTAATCGCGAAAATTTTCGATGTCGAGATTTTGACTGATGACCACGTTTCATGGTCCAGGGAATCCAAAAAACCTATTTTCGAAGTGCCGTCCGTATGTGTGTGTGTGTGTGTGTGTGTGTGTGTCTGTGTGTATACACGATAACTCAAGAACGGTTCAACTTAGAGAATTCGTTCTGGTACTAAAAAATTCTCCTATTAAATGGGAAGAACCCTATTGTTTTTTTATGAAGATCGGTTGACTATAAATGGGAGTTTACTCGTGTCGATTTTAAGATTTTTGCGAATATTTAGAAACAGAAAAATATTTCGAAAAAATTTATTGAACAAGAGTTACTATAAATGCAATTACTAATAACTTTTATTTGAGACGGTTTTTGATAAAACGAAAAATTTTGAATTTTTTTTGTAAAATTATTTAAAATTTTTCCATGTCTCAATTTTTTCATACTTATATGTCACGTTTCCATGGTTATGATAATTAATTCGTAACTAGTAAACCAAGCCTTGGACAAAAATTTGTATAGAACATAATTTGATGTATTTTTAAAAATTTATCTAAATATTTAAAAAAAAATAATTATAATTTTTTAAAATTTTTTTTATGGGAGGGCAAGTCTTGCGCAGGTTTCCCTTCGCCACTGGTTTGCTAAATTTGTGTGTTTATTGTCATATTTTTTGTGCTTTTTTGCCATATTTTTGTGTTTTATTGCCACATTTTTGTGATTTTTTGTCACATTTTTGTACTTTTTTAAGTGCTTTTTTAAATTTTACTAAGTTTTACTTTAATAATACTAGTTAAAAGTAAACATAAGAAATAGAAAATCATTCTGTCAAATAGTTTGTTTTATACAAACCATGATAAAAGTAGCCATCTAACAACTTTGTGTATTTAGTAAAACGGAAAAAAATTGAACATCGGGCAGAGATATTTTTTTTTTTGTAAAATATGGTTTATGACCCACGGGAATTCATCCCAAGTTAGTAACATATATGGGAACTTTACTCTTTCCTTTTCAACAGTAAAATAATGGTCTGTTGAATTTAAACGTGATCATACCAGCCATGAAGGTGATCCATGTTCAGGAGTTCTAAAAAGTGCTGCAGTTGCATGATATGGTAGTAGTAATTCATATCTTGCAGGAACATATGTACGTGTATGAAAAAGCTATCGGTAAAATGGGTATCAAGTCTGCTCACAGTGGATTAAAAATGGAATCGCCTGACTATTTTGAAGCAATGTTTGGACATGAAACGCAGTTCAAGTGCGTTTGTGCTACGTTTCATAACAGTTGTTGAAACATAACTATTCAACAGAATTCAAAGAACAATCAATACAGTGGATTTCTCCTGATAAACATGTTCTGAAAGGGTTTCCTCGGCCGAAAAGATCATGACTACGATTTTCTGAGATTCGCAATGTATAATCATCATCGACTATCTAGAAAAGGAAACACGATCACAGGATAATATTTTAGGTTTATTAGATCGATTACACGTTGAAATGACAAAAAAGTGACTCCATTTGGCGAAAAAAAAAAAAGTTCTGTTCCACCATGACAATGCATCAGCTCACTTGTGCGCTACTACAAGGCCAAATTGGTTGACTGCGCTACGGCCTGCTCTCTCAATCACTCTATTCTCCAGATTAGGCCTTTTGCGACTATTGTCTTCTTCCAAGCATGAAGAAATAGCTCGCTTGAAAATGATTTAACGAGGAGGTCATCTCTGCAACACGCGTCTCTTTGCTATTTTGCGGAACCATAATTTTTGGAAGGCTTAAAAAGTTGGAATTTCGTTCGGGCAAAATAAATCGAGCAAAAATGAGACTATTTTTAATAAGTCGCATATTGGTAGAAAAACAAAAACATTTCGATGTCACTGACTTATCAAACACCCATGGTGTTATAGTAATTTTATTATCATTAAAACTATTATTCGAGAATAGCACACGCAATCAGCTGATACGTCAGTTATGGCCGAGTTATGTTGATATGTTTAGGCTATGTAAAATAGGCTTATGCAAGCCAATTACTAGTATAGATTTTTGTGCGAAAAATTTAAAACGAATCCTATAGTTTAAAAATAGACTATAATTTTATTTTAGATTGTTAGTTTTGTATGAGACTTGATATCTATGGCAATGCTTCTCAACTTTTTCTTGAATGGGACCCCCCAAAATATTGTAAATATTGTCTGCGGCTCCCCTATATAACCCCCCCCCCCCTATATCAAGATAAAGGGAACACGATTTTTCACGACGTGTAAGCAAGTTGGGAAAAATTTTAAACCAAAATTTATCCAAAAAATTTAATGGCTGTATTGAAATTTTCCGGAATAAACTGGAAGTACAGTATATCAAGGACAATTTAGAATTTTTAAATGGGATCATTTGTCATATTGGGTATCTTCGGATAGAGCTTTTCAAAAGAAACAAAAAATTTTTAACATCTTTTACGGTTGACAAGAAACTTTGATAATTTTATACGACGATTATATCCCTATAACGACTTGAAAATAAAGTATTTTTATTTACAAGTGTTTAAAGGGCTTCCCATTTTGATTTAAACACATTCGCATTGTTACTTGAATTAACTGTAGCTCGGAGAGTAATAAAAAAATATATAATAAAAAATATTGTGCTTTCAAGTCGTACCTACTTCAAAGTACCACTTGAAAGTACTTGAAGTACCTCCAACGCGAACCATTGTCATAGAAAGCATCAACCGACACATACAAATTATTTGATCTTGATATAGTTTACTTATAGTCTGTTTCTTTGGTTTAAGCGGAACTAGATTTTCAAATCTAGTAATTTTTATCGATTGAATGAAGCTTTTGATCCTTTTGCTTAGCAAAAGCCCATTTTACTCATTATAAAGTTAGCTAGTGACAAAAAATTATATTCCATTTAGTTCCGCTTATACGTTTGAAATAGCCTGCAGTTTAAATTAGTTCTCAAAATAAGTATATTAGATATAATAATAAATGAGATTTATTTTATTCATGTCATGAAAAGTATATTTTTATGAATATAAATATAAGATACTCGTATTTATAAATATGAATAAAATTTATATCTTGCAAGATTGAGCGCATTTCTATTATATTTTCTTGTTTGGATCATGTCTGACTTCGCGACCCCCTGTCGAAGCTTTCACGGTCCCCTGGTTGAGAAACGCTGATCTATGGTACTTACCGTGCCCTTAAAGTATCATATATGGCATTGTTCATGAATTCCAGTATTAAGCAAATTTTGAACTATAAATTTTAATCAAGCATTAAATTTAACAACATGTTTTATTTAATTTTAATGATTCTGTTTGAAGATTGCGCGAGTGTCGTAGATGAATATTCTCATTGTTAATGAAACTTTTGCTTTATGTCCATTAACTTCCGTCCACATTTCGCTAAAAGTAATGAAATGTCCGCAACAAAGGCACTATGTAATAATTCCTTTCAGCTTAAACGTAGTCATCGTTAAGAATTAATTAGAATTCTTAATCATGTCTCTTAGAGTTTCCCTGAAACCGGCCTCCTAGCTCTACAGAGAGGGCTCAATCGATAATTTCTCTCTATCTGTCGAGTTGAATTTTGGTTTCAAATTCGACATGTCTAATTTTTTGATACTTCTAGCTCAAAAAATAAATGAGACAAAAATTGATTTACAACCGGTTGCTAAAAAACGTGTTAGATATAGAATTCAAGTTGTGTCTAATTCGAGTCCAAACAATATATAAAAACATATTGTCAAAAAGGTATCCCTAGGTCAGGATTGCGACATCTAGACATTGTGACGTTCAGCTGTTTGATTAAAAAACTATTTGTCAACGTCTAGCGTACATAATCTGATTACGTAATGCATACGCTGCATTTTCGTAATTAGGCAATATTTGTCATGACGAATAAATAGTGGAACGAAGTTAATCGGAGGTCAAAATAAATGGGTGTCGTACGGAAGCCGCGCAGAGGAACTATGCCAAGTCCTCTTTGAAGTTCAACTGGATCAAAGTGACGACCACGAGACCGACTGCAAGTACAGATACTTTTAGGTGAGTCAAACAACAGTGAGTGAGAGAAGGCTTCTCCAGATTCCTCGACTCCCTGACGGGAAATTCCCACCTCAGAAGCAGGTCCAAGATAATTCTGACAAACACGAGAAGGACCGTAGAATTTCCCCAGTTCCCAAAAAAAATACCATCAAATAACACCATAATATATAATTATTATAACAAATTATATTGTTAAAATCAGGAGATTAATTCCATCCAAACTACCCACGTGACAATATCATTTTAACTTGAGTTAGGGATAACTAGGGTGATCATCCGTCCCGGTTTTAGGTAAATTGTCCCGATGTCCCGAAAAATGTTCTCGGGACGGTCGAGTGTCCCGGTTTTTGAGGTGAGGACCTTTTTTTTGTTCTTCACTTTGAATTTGGGAGGTGAGGACCTTTTTCTTTTGCTCTTCACTTTGAATTTTGAAGGTGAGGACCTTTTTTTTCCCTGTGTCCCTGTTTCCCTTCACTGAAATTTGGTCACCCTAGGGATAACTCGACTTTAACTTGATAACTTTAGCAACCGGCCATTAGTGATACAAAATGAGCGCTGTTAGCGAACGCAACTTTCGAATATGTGGACCGTAGCAATTCGTTGAACAAGTTTGTTGACATAACGCTTATTATAAGTAGCTTACCAGTTTTCTAAACTACAAATTTTATTTTTTCTTTATAACCTCAATCATACTGACAAATTTACTGTCAGCAGATTTGCATCTGCTTTCATTTAGCGAACTTGCAACAGTTGACTGTAATCACAGATTTGCGCTGCTACTCAACAATTGCGTTCGTTAAACGTGCGCAATATCTTCAATATGGCAAATGTTGAAAGCAATCTAGCAAATTTTTATTAAATTTTAAGTTATCTAATATTAAAGGGTCACTTAATGGAATCAAAGATATAGTTAATATTTGTTTTAAATTACTGTGTTGTTTGTTTCGTTCTTTGTTTCTCACACTGTGAAATGATTGGTAGAAAAAATTGGATAACGCTTTACAACAATCACTGCTTCCAGCTTTATTTTCAGAAATCAAATTTTGCCTATATATTCTTCTTAGAGTGCCATGCTCGATGCTCTGAAGTGCCACTTTCATACTGAGCATATTCCTTCATATTCTTTCATACTGAGCGTAGGCTATTTCCCCACATACAGTTTTGTTGTGTGTGTTGCCTGTGTAACCCAATCGTATGAGACCTACAATTTATTATCGTGGAATCCGTATCACTAATTACGAGGGCGTATTGAAAAGTAAGGTCTCCTATTTTTTTTTTCATAGTAAGTAAAATTTATTCACAACTTTGCGAACATCGTTGGAAAGGTTGAACATTTAGCTATTTTTCTACAAAGTCGCCTTTACGATTAATCACTTTTTGCATCCTGGTAACCAGCTTTTTAATGCCGGCGTCGTACCACTCTCCCGCCGCGTAATGATGTTCCCAAGTTTCGTCTCCAGTCACAATCAAATCAGAAATGCTTCGCCCTCTTCCTCATAGCGGCTGAGAAATTCTGTGGCACATTCCACGCGCTTTCTCTAGTGTTCATCGGTGAGCTACTTAGGAACCCACCTGGCGGGCACCTTGTGGTAACCGAGGACCTCCGACACAATATTCTGCACGGAGAAGTAGCCACACTCTTCATTAAAACCTTCCCTTATCTCATGAAGGGTTATTCTCCGGTTATTGCGCACCATCTCGTCGATTCGAGCCGCCGTTGATTCCGGCAAACTCGGCCGCCCCGACCGCTGCTCATCGTGGACGTTTTCCCGGCCCTCAGAAAACTCCTGGCACCACTTCCGCACGTTTTTTATGTCCATACACTTCTCACCGTACACTTCCACTAACTGGCGATTAATGTCTATCGGAGAAACCTTTTTTGCATTCAAAAATCGTTGGCTTCGCGATGCGGCGGGAGAGAGGTACGACGCCGGCATTAAAAAGCTGGTTACCAGGATGCAAAAAGTGATTGATCGTCAAGGCGACTTTGTAGAAAAATAGCTAAATATTCAACCTTCCCAACGATGTACGCAAAGTTGTGAATAAATATGATTTTCAACGAAAAAAAAAAAAAAAAAAAATAGGATACCTTACTTTTCAATACGCCCTCGTATTTTGGGGAAACTTTTCTAGCGCTTTTACCGCAGTGCCCTGTGTCTTCCGAGAGAGAACCTGTCGAAAAAATGTAAGGTGTTTTTGCCCGTACCGGAGAATGAAACTGATCCACGACCGTTCTCAATACCGCTCAAGACCGTTCTGCCTAGATATGGTGAAACTTAAGTAAAGTTGACCAAGAAAGGTGATGATATTCTTATATCCAATGGACACTATTGCACTGACGATACTTTATTGATATTATATATGTTTTTCAATATTCATAAATTCAGATACGCCTGTCTCTTTCCTATGCCGTGTATCCTCATTGCTGAGGAGTTTTTTTATACAAGATTTAGTTTCTATGTATGATGGTAACATCACTTTATCTTATTTTTGGTATTGCACATATAAATCTCCAACGTACAGATAATGAGCATGCGTATATGGTCTAATCATCTTTGCTACCTCTAGAGCGCTTTTCTTCCTCTTTGCCTTCCAAGTTGATGAGATTCTTTCGAGGTTCCATGGTCAAAATAAGACAAAACATTTGTGGACACTCGTCGACAGCTTCGTTGGATTCTTGATTATATTAATCACTGATGCATTGAAGCGTCGATCAGGGCACGGAATGTGGAACAATCTTTTCCAGCACCATAACTCAAAAGAGCTTTTTCCTATTAGTAACTTTCAGTGTCCAGTTTTCTGCGTACAAAGTTATTTAGAAAAGAAGTATGAGTGGCTAGAAGTGATCATTCAGGAATAATCGTAGGCAGAACAAGTATCGATCGTACTATAGAATCTTATGGAACTACATGTATCATGTAATAGCATTTAGTTATTAGATCAAAAGACAAAATTGTGATCATTGCTAACTTTGGAAAGAAGATGGCGTTCTGGCGAAAGGAAAGCTGTTCTATTAACAATCGAGCGAGTTTTAATGTCTTCGCAAAAATGTCATTTCTTGATAATTAATAATGCTTCTGATTCATATTCTTTAACTTGGATAAAGCAGCTCAAAACGTATCTTTTCTTAATAAACGAATTATTCTTAACGGCGTATCACACTAGAACGCTATCCAAGTTTTAATTTTGTAGGTTTTTTTCAGAATCCACGTCTTTAGGTTTTGACTTATCATACAGTATTTGAATAATATTTAAGACTTGGAAATTTTTTGTTTGCACATGCGTACATTGTGTTATTATGACAGTTGACAGTTTTAATTTGAAAAGTTTATTTGTGAGGTTTCACTAAATTAATTAGTTGTTCTTCCAAAATCATTTTTTTTAAAAATATTACATTCGAAAATACAATTATACAACAAACTAACCTCAACGTAAAAAAAAGACAAAGACGCAAAACAGCTAAGAGCGAGAGGGCATCAGTTGGCGCACGCGCTTTTTGACAAACTTGGATAAATAGACACAGGAATT
The DNA here is from genome assembly GCA_963971575.1 of Liopterus haemorrhoidalis. Classification (NCBI taxonomy): domain Eukaryota; kingdom Metazoa; phylum Arthropoda; class Insecta; order Coleoptera; family Dytiscidae; genus Liopterus; species Liopterus haemorrhoidalis. Next base: position 20,847,581 of record OZ020622.1, read on the forward strand.
GAAACTTGTTCCATTTGCCTAGTCTTTAAAACCTAGTTTTTTTTTTTCATATTATCACACGCAAATGACTTCGATTCGAATGTAAAAACTCTAATTTTCCAACTCAAGACGTTAGTATTAACTCTAGTGTGATAAGGCCTTTATAAGTTGCACTATTGAGATGTTCTAGGCCTTCTTATACCCTTTTCACACTAGAACTTTAAGATCGGATGTTAAAGTGAATGTATCTTTAAACGCTAATGTGAAACTGTATGGCCTCGTCTAAATACAAGCGATGTTTAAGACAGAGATCTGCGTCTTAAACATCGTCCGCATTGCCAACTTAATTTCTATTATAAAAAAATACTCCTTGAATTTGTGCTGTCAACATTTTATATTATCATAAACAAGAATACTGTATTATATCGACGTTATAAGAAGTTTATACTTATTGTTATAATAAAAGTATTTATTTTAATAATGTGTTTAATAAAATACAGAGCTACAATAATTCAGATAAAATGTATCGACTTACATGTTAATACAGGTGTAATATATTCTTTATTATAGTGTCTTTATAGTAGAATGAAATGAAATATCCATATTTGTTTATAATAATTCAAAATGTGCGTCTGCGCAGACAGTTCAAAACTGGTAATTTCATGACGGTAACTTAAGGACAAAATTACTGTAGCTGATGACAGCACCGGAGATTTAAACATCAAGTGTGAAAGCATACCGATGTTAAGCATCGGGAAAATATAAGTTCACTCGTCTTAAAGTTTTAGTGTGAAAAGGGTATTAACGATCTAATGCCGCTTTAAATTATAAGTTGGAGGCAACTGTCTCTGCTATTATAACGTGCCTATTTTCATCGTATTTAGAACTTCCTTGCCTACAAAATGTGACAGACTCCTATAGTAATTATAACGCCAGGGTTTGGAATGCAGCCGTGTGTATTTAGCTCCACTAGTCTCTAGTATTCCATGGCTATAATTTTGAATACAATACAGAGAAAATGTAGTGAACAGTATATCTATTTAATCGAACGCAATATTTAATGTTTAATTTATTAATTTGTTATACTGTGGAAAACCCAGTTCAGCGATGGGTTAAATTTAACTCTAAGTCTCCAGTAATGAATTATTCGGCATTATCCATCGATGAAACCAATTTTTTAACAATAAATTCTTTTATATTTTAAAACAGATAAGTGTATATTATTATTTTTTAAATAATGATTAAATATATTATAGATTTTACTGACAAAATAAGTGCAGTAATATTTCGATTTTGTTGCGTGAAATTTTGAATAAGACTAATTTAATAATGTAACAATAGCAGGATTTTTGATTATGTATGAAGCAATGGTTGATATATATTTTATTAAAATTCAATATTTTTGATTTTGGAATAACAAATTAGACGGATATTTTGCAGTTTTATTATATATTATTTTTAAGATCTTTTGTGATCTTTTATTGCTATTATCTCATTTACACTTTAGCCGCACCACCGCAAACTAGAATAGCATATTGGATTAAGGATTGTAAAAGATCAAAATAAACCATTCGTAATCTATAGTAATTCAGCATTTTCTTTAGTATTTTATATATGTAAAGAGTTTTGCGCAATTTTTTAGCTAATCTCTCAATATGGTAATTCCATCTAAGATACTAATCACTTATCATACCTACTTAATAATAATAATAAGATACTTTATTCTATCTTTTCTTAACAGAGCAACAGAGCAATCACAAAATATGGAATCGTTAAACTCATGGAGTATTATTTTATCAAATTCAGCTGAGTGTCTAAAAATTCATTTTGACCCGCAGCACCTATTTGTGAATCGAGGCAGATTCAAAATGGCGGCGAAACGAGCGCGCCAATTACGATAACGATCACTAATTTTTATGATAGAGCTAAATAGCTAAATACATATTTGTACAATGGACCTTTAGCAACAATTTGCCGCGTCGTACGCGAATTTCCGTCACTTAGTTTACAAGATACCGTCCACAATTCATTCTGAGACGAAAAAAAGTGATTTCCGAAATGGCTAACGAATTTCGTATGATATGGCTCGTTTTCTATTAACTTAATGCCGAAATTACGAATCTGTTATCAAAATCACGAAAATTTTAAATTTTGATAGATTTTTTTCCCAAATTCGAGACATGATGATATACTCTATCATTTCAAATCTGCGTATATTAATATTTTGTTTCAATTCTTCCTAAATCTGTAGGGCATATCCTAAACTATCATATCATAAACTAAGTGACGAAAATTCGCGTACTATGCGGCAAATTGTAGTTAAAGGTCCATTGCACAAATATATATTTAGCTATTTTGCTCTATCATAAAAATTAGTTCTCGTTATCGTAATTGGCGCACTATTTTTGCGGCCATTTTGAATCTGCCTCGATTCACAAATAGGTGCTGCGGGTCAAAATGATTTAATTTTTATAAGGAACAAATGTGCCAAATGGCATTCCATTATCATCAAGTGCAGTATCAACGTAAAATATGGTGCGTAGGCACTAGACTACTATTTTCATCAAGAAATAGTTTTAAGAACACTTAATCATCCTTCGCATAATTAAGATCATCATGCCAGGATATGACTCATAAATAGTATCCATAAATAGTACCGTATCGTCCGCGTAGTACATAATTTTTGCATGGAGTGCGATTCAAACAGATTATTTACGCAGGTTATGAAGAAAAGTGGACCTAAAATTGCACCTTGTGGTATATCACAATTGATTGTATTTTTTTCGCTCAAGATTGTACAGATGTTTACTGCGTTTTATCAGATAAATAATTTTTGATAAAATTTAGAGGAATACCTCGGATCCCCTATATTTCAAATTTTCGCCACAATAATTCATGATTTACCGTCAAAAACTATGGCCAGACCAAGAAAAATTACCAAAGATGCACGTGAGTTATCCAAGGAAATTTGTACATCGTGAATTAAATTTACATTAGCATTATTTGTTGATTTGCCAGGTCTACAGCCATGTTTATTCGGTGATAATAATCAGTATTGTCAAAAAAGACAATAATCTTATAAAATTATTTTTTCCAAAATTTTTCCAATAGACCTATAGAATGATTTTTTAATACGAATTTTAAGCAGTTTTTATAAACATTGGCATATTCAATTTAGCTTTTACATTTGAAAAATTACTTCGTTGTGACAGCTACCGCTAGTGGATGTTTTGCTCATTAGTCTTCAGAGCTGTAAGAACTACGTAGGTATAATTTTTTGTTACAATTTCGAAATTTAAAAAATAGTTCTGATGAAGATTAAAAATATAAATCGAAACGTTAAGCTGCATTCACAAGTCTAAAATTAGTGGATTATACGCTGTGCGTTGTGGATAAATTTAATAGACTGTTTAACGTTAAATGACAGCGTTCACAGCTATAAAAATTAATGCGTAACGAATGTTGTGACATCTATGTTATTTCAAACCAAATACGAAAGAATAAATGCATTTATGTGAATTGTTACCAACCACCCTATGGGAGAAATCGTGATTTTTAAAAAAAAATTAATAACAAAATTATAGCCGCAACTACATGCAATTCTTTTTCGTTTCACGATTTCCGAAATTTGTTGAAATTTTTGCAATTGTATTTTTTAGGTTATGTAAAGTGAGATAAAGTATGTTCCTTTGGTTTAGGCGGAACTAAATATTCAATTCTAGTTACTTTTACCGATTGATTGAAGCTTTTGATCATTTTGTTCAGGACAAGCCAACTTCAATATATTAAAAAATTGCTAATGACAACTTACAAAAATGAAAATTCCGGTTAGTTCCGCCAATTGTTTGGAATAGATTGTAGTTAATTTGTGTTTATAAGAGGGCAGTTTGAAAAGCAAAAAGGAAAAAACGTATTTTGTGGTTCAAAGAGAATTTTATTTTTCAATATAATCGCTTTGTTGCTCCAATACATTTAGTCCAATGTTTTTCTAACAATTCTATACCATGTTTATAATGATCTGTATCAAAACTTACAAATTAACTATGTGCAGCATCAATTGCTTCGTGATTAGACGAAAAACGTTTTCCACATTTCTTTTTTCATGTTTTGGAACAGATTTAATTTGATGGAGCTAAATCTGGCTAATATGGTGAACGTTCAAGCAATTCATACTTCAATTTGTTGATTTTTGCCATAGTCAAAACACTCTTGTGAGCTGGTGCATTATCTTGATAATATTTATTATTTTTCTGTAAATCAGGTCTTTTTCACGAATTTTTCTATCCAGTTGACCCAACAGGCTTGTATAATATTTTTAGTATGTCTGTCCCATTAAAACAGCGCACTAACTATAAAGTTTAGAAAAGGGTCTATAGTCGACAACGCACAGTCTATTAAATTTAGAGGGCAAATAGCGTTTGTTGCTGTGCACCAAAAAATTTAACTAACTAACTCTTAAATTTAGAGTTGTGAACGGTCGCTTGCGTTACCATATGACAAACTTGTAGTGACAATCTACAGTGAACAACTCATAGCGTATGGGCTATTAATTTTAGAGCAATTTTAATTGCAGCCTTAGCAAACTTAAACTATTGTTTTAATTTCTGACTTGTCTGAATCCCATTACTTCCATATAATAAAAAATTAATATGAAGTGTGAATTATCTCACATTTCAGGGTTTTGTAGGTATTTAATAACTGTAAGAAGCCAACATAATGGATGTCTACGAATATTTGTTCTATTATCAATCTGTTGGTGTGGTGTTTAAAATTCGGTCCTCAGTTATTAACATTTTTTTATTATATTTTTAATTTCATAAAAAGACACACACTATCTTAGCCATAAATAGGAAAAAACCATCTCATTATTATCCTTAATTTAGCCATGAATTAAAAAAAAAAAAAAATAATAATAATAATAATTTTGTCAAAAACACAAAAATTGCAATATTTTTCAAAAACACAATCGGATCAAAAATTCCTCTCGTACGTTTCCGGCTTAGATCAATGTACATTACGTAATTTTTTTCCAGATTTTTAGTTTAACCCCGTTGGTTAAAAGGGGGCGGGACAAGAACTTTTTCAGCACATTTTTGGCAAAAAAAAAATTAGATTGTTAATCTAGGCATTAAGAGGTTTCATTTAGTATGCCACTCAAAATTTTTAAAAAATATTCATTTTTTTGTTAAATACATAATTGTTTATATTTATCTCGGGGTGTGTTTTTTTGAAGTCAAGTTTTTGTGGGTCAAAGAATTGTATAAGCTTACCAAATTTCAATTTTCTATGTTAAGCCGTTTGGCTAAATTTTTCTACCGTACAAACAGAGAGACAGACACATGAGTGACGTTATAAGGGTTTTTTGGTGGTCATACCTAAACAGTCAGAGATCGGAAATGAGATACGCTTGCGCAAATGGAGATGGTTTGGACACATACTTAGGCAAGACTCAGACAACATAACCAGACAGGCCCTTGACTGGAACCCGCAAGGAAAAAGGAGGTTCGGACGACCGAAGAATACATGGAGGCGTACAGTGGAGAAAGAATTGCGAGAAATGGGAGTGGGGCGAAATCAAGATCTTAGCCCAGAACCGCACCAGATGGAGATGCTTTATTGTAGCCCTTTCCCCTCTTGAGCAGTTGTAGGAACTAATATATACAGGTATCCCCCGACTAACGACCTCCCGACTTACGAACTCCCGTACTTACAAAAAAATTTTTTTTTTTTTTATAAACTAGCAAATATTGGTCAAATTCACTTGCATTGCTACAGGTAAAATTATTTTTATGACTAACAATGTACTTCAATTACACCCCTTTTTATTACAAGCAACCTTTCTAAGCATAACAGCCACGGGACTCGGAAAATCCAAGTTTGTATAAAATAAAAATTATTCCTATATGCAATATACGTTTTTTTTTTTTTAATTCTATATTTCTATGATTTTTAACGTTTCTTGCACTTTATTTTCTTCCAGTCTTCAAATGAAAATTGTATTTTTTTCTCTAGGTAAGACCAATTTTGTTTATATTTATCGCCTTTTTTCAAATATTTGCAGTCAATAACTCGGGATTTAACATATATTGAAGTTAAAACCTTAATTAGGGGGGGGGGGGGGGTAAGATATTATTACATATTTTGAAATTTTGTAAATTCCCCGACTTACGACCAACCCTTCGGAACGGAACTTGGACGTAAGTTGGGGGATACCTGTATACCTACAAAACCCTAAAAATGATTTTAGGTAAGTAAAACTATCAACGACATCTACAGCAAGTTGCTTCAAGATTTGGAACGCTCAGTAAGTAATAAATAAGTTATAGTGTTGGAGTGTATTGTTTATTTTGAAAAGAGTGAGTCCAGTCCTGAGCTGAGAGTCAAGCTCACACAATAGCCGGTTAATAAAAACGGTATTGAGTATTGCATGAAATGTTTCACTTATATACGGTCCGCTGACGACATATTGTCGTTTAAAACGTATTTACCATGATTTCCATTTAATATTTAATAATATGTGCGAGCAGTGGCATGTTTACCACACAATAATTACCGGAAGAACCGATCATGTACTATGATTAAATTACCTAAATACGTAAACCGCAGTGTACAGGATGTCGATATGTTTGTATGTCTGTCGCATCGTGTCCACTGTCCCATATGTTATTGCGATAAATACGTTGTAGTTATTCCCGTCATCTGTTCTATGCACTTACTCGTTTCGTTTGTTTCCTATTGTTGGAATTGTAAACTAATAAATGTTTTTGAATTGTCGCGCTTTTCAATGTTATGTATTTCATACAGGCTATTGTGTTTGTTTTATGAACGATGCACAAATAATTATCTACGATTCTGCTTTATGAAATGTGCTATAATATGGATAAAGACCTTCGAATTAATTAATGACCGGTAGCATCAAATATTTTTAATTATAACAAAAATGTTTTGTTAAAATCTGTCTCTCTCATTTTAAGCACTGTTAGTCGAGCTAGTAACTTGTCCTGATGATTTATTTTCCAGGTATATTTTACCAGGGCCATTCCTGGCGGGGATGCAAAAGATGCCTTCGAACCAAGGCGGCTGAACCCAATGGCACCCGGTAGCAGACCGAATGTTTTTGTGTCAACTGACCTGAATGGACTTGAATTATTTAAGAAATATTAAGTTTTGGAGTAATATTTCCCACTTCTACAAAACCCCAACTATTTTGGAGTACATAACAAACAATGAATAAATATCTTCATTTCTTAATTTATCTATAGCTTTAAGATTTTTTTTTAAATCTGCTTGTTATTTGAAAAAGGAGTTTTTCTAAATTAAAAAATTACCTCAGGTCGGCTATGTCACAGGAAAGGCTAGAAAACTAATCTTGCATTATTTCAAAATTTGGAGAAATTCAAAGAAATACACATTTTTATAATAATAGACCAGTTTATGACAGAGAAAGGGCAAAGGTACCTTAAAATTTTTAATTGTTGACAATTAAAAATTTTATTTCAATTAATTTCCTTAAAAATAACCAGCAGTGGTTAACACCCGCAAAAAACCGTGATGATGAGGCTACAAGACATTAAAATTATTTATTTCTGGTAGCTGATCTCGAACCAATGGCAGATTATCTAGATAATTTTTTGAAATTTTGATCCGGTAATCTGATTGGATGGGATCGATCTCGAAGCATTCGCCTTTGTAATATATTTCTTTGCTTGAAAAATAATGCATATCGTATAATACATGTTAATTATTATTATTATTAAAATGTTAAATTTAATATAGTTACTTATTTTCCCCATTTTGTATCAGATCTAACAACTCCAGCTGAAACAACAGACCTGCCATTTTTTAGAATAATAATAAATAAATAAATAATTTATTTCAATTTAAAATAACTTTTACAGCTTGTGTCTGGTAACATATTTCTCCATAACAAGCGCAATTTGTTGGTTTCTATACAAGAACTCTTATAGGAACTGTTATAGTAAAAAGTTACCATTTATTTAGTAACTTTTGAATTACAGAATACGAATATACCCAAAGTTACTATAATAGTTACTATCCTGATACATAGCAACTATTTAATTACTTTGAGAATAGGAACTGTTTTACAGAATTGGGCTGATTACACAAGTCTACACAGATTTTGTGCCTGGGATTTGAGTGTGTGTTTATTATAGGTCTAGTGATACTAATATGAGAAAAAATATATTTTGTCAAAAAAGTTTGCTTTTGCAGCTAGGAGAGTAGCATTTAAAATGTTAAGAAAGTGTATGACTTCGGTTGCTCATATGATAAAAAATTGAAACAAATATTGCTGTATACGTTATCAACTTTAATTATCAAAATTTAGTTAAAAAACAAAAAAAAAAAGTTTAAAAATTAAGATTTTTACATTTCTTATTATGTTCAAAGGAAATTTCTCTGAATAAACTCCAAATATAGTCTCCCATATTTTCATTATATTGGCCTTGATACCGACGTTCAAATTCCATAACGTCTTGGTGGAAACGTTCTCCTTGTTCCTCTGAATATGCTTCCATGTTGTCTTTGAATTTATCTAAATGAGCGTGCAGCATGTGACTTTTGAGAGACATCCTGCAACCCATGGCTTTAAAGTTATTCAGCATAATAGAAAGTAGCTCTTGATAGTTTTTTGCTTTGTTATTCCCCAGAAAACCGTAGACTACTACAAGAACGTGGGAGCGATGAAATATTTTTGTTTCCAGTTAAAAATATCCTAATAAATAAAAATTCGATGCAAAATTGTATGTATACCAGGTCTACAAGTATGAAATGCGGATGTTTTAAAAAAATAAAACACATTAAACTTAAAAGAACAGTAAAAGTTTATTTATTCAAAGTATGCTTCATTAGAAGTTATACATTTTTCACATCGTTCAGGCAATTTGTGAATACCTCGCCAGCAGAACTCTTCCCCTTTCCCTGTAAACCATTTATCTAGCCATTCTTTCACATTTTCATATAAACAAAAGTGCTGCTCGGCAAGTGCGTGACCCATCGATGCGAACGAGTGGTAATCTGAAGGGGCCAAGTCTGGTGAGTAAGCGGCATGGGGTAGCACTTCCCACTTGAGTGCCTCCAATGTGTTGCAAACTGCTTTTGCCTTATGTGATGGAGCGTTTTCGTGAAGAAAGATTACCTTGTGCTGTCTTCTTTCGTATTCTGGTCGTTTTATGAGCAGCGAATGGTTCAATTCGATCAGTTGTTGTTGGTAGCGTTGGGTATTAACTGTTTCACTAGGTTTTCACAATTCATAATAGACCACACCCTTTTGGTCCCACCAAGTACAGAGCATTGTCTTTTTGCCAAAGCGATTCGGTCTTGCAGTTGGTGTGGATGGTGAGCCTGGGTTCACCCATGATTTTTTGCGTTTGGGATTTTCAAAATAAATCCATTTTTCATCGCCAGTAATGATAGGATGCAAAAAAGACTTTCTTTTGTATCGTGCAAGCAAAATTTCACAAGTGTTTTTGCGTTTTTCCATCTGCCTCTCATTCAATGCATGTGGAACCTGCCGACTTTCTGGATCTTACCCATCTCTCGTAGGCGATTGGAAATACCTTGTTGACTAACGCCTAACTGCTCTGCTAGTTATTTTTGTGATTGACTATCGTCTTCCTGTAGCAATGTTTCCAATTTTGTATTTTCATATTTTTTTGGACGTTTTCCATGTTCTTTGTCTGTGAGATCAAAGTCACCACTTTTGAAACGCCGAAACCATCGTTCACACGTATCTTGCGATGGAGCATATTCACCATAAGCTTCTCGAAGCAGTCTGTGTGATTCAGCAGCAGTTTTTTTCAAATGAAAACAAAACAGTAGTACTGTCCGCGAATGCTGTTTATTTGGCACAAAATTTGACATTTTTAACACAGTAAAACAAAACTATATGATCACTTTTCAAATTATAACCTATATGCATTTGACACTTAATGATAACTTAACAAAACGCCATATGTGTTGAAACTTTGAACTATACACTCTGTTTGCGCGGCAAGTTTGAAAAAAATTCGCATTTCATACTTGTAGACCTGGTAGTTTGTTACTAATTTTATTTGGATATAGAGATCGTTCAGAAATGATTGACAGGTGTTTGAATTTCCCGCTCATTAGATTATATTTATATTTGGTACTTACTAGTGGCGCACATTGGAAATCTTATAACAGTAAATTAATGAGTCATTGACAAAGAAATTTATTAATAACATACATTTGTTATTGTATACATATGTCGCTAAAGTTCATTCTGAATAACTATGAAATAACATTTTACTTGGTTAATTTAGTTGCCAATGTTAGAATGCTCTGTAACTAACATTACTCAGTTATTACACTTGACTTCCAAAGGTTGGTAGCCTTTTTCTACCTTTTTAAACAGCATTTTATATTTGACTTTATTTTATAACTATATTATAATTCACATTAGCCCCTTTACTCTCCCTAAGAAATATAGGTTTTTAATCAGTTTTAGAAGTAAGCTAACTTTTTTGACATTTGTAAATAAATAGCAACTGGCAATACGACACATTTTTCACACGTGATTTCTATAATTTCATAGTTATAGTAAACTAGCTTTATTCTTTGCTTATCAATAATTATTAATAATAATAAGTAAGGTTATTTTTTGGAAATATAAAATGTGTTTTATTTACTTTGTGTTGTTCTTGTATAAAAAAGGCCGTACACCAAAAATTAACCAACTAGCCGAAAAGACTGAAGATTTGGACTTATACTTAGATTTTGATGGTTGTAAGTTGTTAACCTCCTTCTATCTTTCTGACTTTTAGGTCTAATCGAATAGTATCGATTATGTTTATCAAAAGATCACAGTATCTCATTTGATGTTCGTTTAGAGAACTTGGGACAGTTGATTGCAATCACAAAGTAAACAGATTGAGTGGCGATTTTTAGTAGTTGCTGTGAGATCCCACTACATCTGCGCAGGATTAAATTAACTTATAAATTTGTCTTAAATAAACTCCACAGTGATCAATATAGCTTAAAATCACTTAATAGACAATTTATAAAGGACCTATCACTTCTAAGAGGGGCAAAACATGCACCAAAAATACTTTTCCACGTCTACTGCAAACTTATGGAAACGACAAACAACTGCCAGCTAGGAAATAATTGTTCTATATTTTCATTACCATATAATTATAAACTTAAAAAACAAAAAATCATATTTCCTAACTACGTAGACAATCCTGCTGTAAATAAAATTATATTTAGTGAAATTTTAGAAACACAGTTCTCCAATTATATCACTATGTATACCGACGGATCTAAAGACAGAAACGTAAACGTTTCTGGAGCCGCCTTCTATTGTCCAGTTACGAAAACAAACAAAATATTCCCACTTCCATCTCAATTTTGAAGTTATTCGGCCGAATTATACGCTATTAAAGAAGCTTTAAAATACTGTATAAGCAGTAAAATTTCGAAAAATTGGGTAATTATAAGCGACTGCCAAAGCGCTCTTCAAACTATAGCAAATAACCACCTTCATTCAAAAGACTTTGATATACAACATATTGCACAAATTATATATGTAGCTCAGACTAATGGTTTGTCTTTTATATTTCTGTGGATCAAATCTCATCAGGGAATATCTTTAGGGAACGATAAGGCTGATTATTTAGCAAAAAAAGCGGCAATTTCACCAATTAATCAAGTGACATTTAATGTAAAAATTTCCCGTCGGGATGTTTATAATACTATAAACAGTAATATAAATTCAGAGTGGGTAAAAGAATGGACCGCTTCATGTGTTTATAAAGGAAGACAATACGCAGCCATTGAAAAGACACCATTAAAAAAACCTTGGTTCTACAAAATTGCAGCAGAACGCAATCTCATTACAACCATATGCAGATTGAGATCTGGACATGCTGGTCATCCAGCTCATCTCCATAGAATTGGTGTACTTTCATCGCCTTTTTGCAGCTGTGATAATACATCGACTGGTAGCCTGGACCACATATTTTTCCAAATCCCGACATACACACGTCACAGATTAACATTTTTACAAAATTTATTACCAATTTAAAAAAAAAAAACCAACCAAATTATTCGACATATTAAACGATAAAAGAACTTATAAACATGTTTCAAAATTCATGAAAATTTCAAATATAATCTTATAATTTATAATTTATTTGTTATGTATTATATATATCCTTGTTATAAAATTTATAATTATTATTTATGTTCTGTAAATGTATATTGAAGCTGGCTAATATGGCGTCTTATGCCGATGGCCAATAATAAATGAATAAAAAAAAAGTAGTTGCGTTTGTTAAACACGTCCATTGTCTGCCACATCTAGCAGATTTTATTGCTGCCACATGTAGAGCCAGGATGTAGTAGGTCCATGGACTACAAGTGATATGGTGGTCATTAAAAAATTGTTAATACTGATATAATAAGAACATATTTGTATCCTATTTATTGTTTTGATACATTACTTATTGAATTGTCAAAATATTGTACTGATACAAGTACTGATACATAAGACAAGTATGACATATGTGAGTGAGGCCAAAGTCAACCCGACTTACAATTCGACTTACCAAATAAGAAGAATATATGCTAAAGAAATGTCAATAAAGAGACAAATAAAAAGATTTTACCGCATTACGTATATCATCTGGAGCCTCCCGCTGCAAGTCTAAACTGCGAAGCAGGGGTCACGCCGCTCAGTTATAGAAGAACAAAACTTACACTGTCCTATATTGCAAATTTGTAGAGCCCTACGCGAATAACCTTTTCTGTATCCGCATCCGATCCGCATCCGCACATCCATGATCCGCATCCGATCCGCATCCGCAGCTTTTGTAAATAACAAATCCGCATCCAATCCGCATCCGCAAAAATATCCGCACTATCCGCACTACAGGTTTTGCTGTCAGTTTGGAAAGAACTAACATATTTCGCCTGTTTAGGTAATTTCTGCTCTAAAACGCTACTGAAAATTTTTGGATTTACCAGCTTATTTATTACTAACCTAACCTAAGGGACCCCAAAAGTTTTAAGGCCTAGATGCGCTAATAACTTATTTAAATCTAGAGAGAGATAACAATTTTGGGGGGCCTAAGCGTTCTTTTTCGTAGGGAGTAAGTGGCGTGCTGCTTTTTTTAATATTGAATTTAAAAAAAAAATCAGAAAAGTTACTTGATAGAAGGTGCTTCATATTTTTAGAATCAAGTAATTCTCTTACGACATTTCGCGCATGGCGTTGCAACTTTTTCAAATAGCAACATGTGTCATTTTTCAAATTTTTGGGATCTGCAAAACTTTTTACTTCGGGTAGTATAAAAAAATTGGCAGGTTACATAATAAAATTTTCGAGAAAAAATTATGTCGGTAAATTTTGGTATTTATATAAAACTTACTAATCAGTTTTATGTAAAAAAAAAACCTTTATCAGATTTAAAAGCCAGAATTAGAGCAGAGGTAGGAAGAATTACGTCGAAAGTGTACCAGGAAACTTTTGTCCAAAATATTATTTTCTATAATATATTCAATAATAAAAAGAAAGTTAAGTTGATTGTCTCAACTCAGTCTTGATCATGGACAATGGTCTTAATAAAAATAACATAAAGTGAGATTGAATGCTACAAAATATCATGTATATACAGACAACCGAAAATAACCGAGGACTGCGTAGTCAGAACACAATTGCTTGTTTCTCCGAAAGTAACCGAAGATTTAATGTTCACGCGGATATTGCGGATAAGCGGATATGACATTTAATCCGCATCCGATCCGCATCCGCATGTTTTAAATGATAATTTATCCGCATCCGCAGAAAAGTTGCGGATATCCGCGGATAATCCGCGGATACCTGCGAATTTGCAGGGCTCTACAAATTTGGCAAGAGATCTAAGCATCCCTATTTACCATCACTTTTTCATAAGTCCACAAAACCATATCAGGCAAGACACCTACTCACCTCAGCAAAAACAACTTAAAAATCACTTAACTACATGGAATAAGCTCTTTCGATACATAACCAAAAAATCATTTAACCATAAATCACCATGGATGCTGATCCTTCCCAAATTTAACTTACAGCTTAGCATACACAAAAAGAATGAAACAACAAGGGATATACGAAAAACTCTTTCTTGAAATGGACTCAAAATTTGATAACTGTCAACGAATATTTACCGACGGGTCACATTACCATCATAAAACCGATGTTGCTTACGTCATCATCGACGAGAAATACATGTACCACCTCCCTGATACAGCAAGTAATTTCACTGCAGAAGCATATAGCCTGCTAAAAGCCATTATGTCATATATATTGACTCACGCAGTGTACTCGACGCAGTTAAAGTACTGTATTCAAGGGACACATTGATTCAGAAGATACAGGAAACCCTCCATAACGTGGCCCTCCAGGGGAAAAAGGTAACCCTGGTGTGGGTTCCCTCACATGTGGGAATAAGAGGAAATAAACAGGCAGACCTAGCAGCAAAAGAGGCAGTAAACCTCCCAATCACACCGATATCCGTACCTACCAGCGACATCAAATCTAACTTAAAGCAAGACATAAAAGAAGACTGGAAACAACAATGGCAGAGTCTAACAAACAACAAACTTCGCCATATAAAAGAAGACACGAAACCCTGGGCTCCAGTAGGCAACAGAAAAGAACAGAGAGTTCTTACAAGACTCAGAATTGGCCACACGTTCATTACGCACCAACATCTAATGAAAAGAAAAGAGGTGGAAAACTGTGACAACTGTAATAAAACCTTAACCGTAGAACATATAATCCTGGAGTGCCAACTATATGAAGAACTCAGACGGAGGCACAATATACCAGACAACCTGAAAGAAGCTCTATGTCCAGAAAATCAAAACATTTTATTAGACTACTTTAAAGAAGCAGACCTGTTCCGTAAAATTTAATTCCCAAATTTTCTATTATTTCTAAATTACCTAACTTAAATGTCTTATCATAAAATTGTAAATATGCCTGATAATATGTTAATGTCAATATTCATCTCTGTAAAAAATCAATGTAAATTACTGTAAATGTACCGGGGTGCTAATAACCTCAGCAGTTGAAGCGTCCCCAAAACATATCCTAAATAAAGAAAAAAAAAAAAGATTTTATTCTTATTTAATATATATTAAATGTAAAAAAATATAAATTGTAATTCAGAAAGCGCGTTAATTGTAATTCAAATTAGTAAATTGTAATTCAGAAAGCATCAACTGTAATTCAGTAATTGTGACAGTTAATAAACTTTTGTTTTTTTTTTTTGTCACCTGAAAATTTTCGTGGTCATATACAAGTATTATTTATAACATATACTTGTATTTTCTTAGAAAAATCTGACTTACAAATAACACTTTCTGAATTACAATTTACTAATCTGAATTGTAACTGACACTTTCAGAATTACATTTTAATAATTTGAATTACAATTAACTAATCTGCATTGCAATTGATGTTTTCTGAAAAACATCTGATAGTTTCTGAAATAAATTAGAAAAGGTGAAGAATCAATTTGGATTTCACAAATTTGCTCATTTTTATTATTATTTTATTGCATTTAATTATTGTGGCTCGGGGCCCTCACTGCTCAGAGGCCCAGATTCGGCATTGGCCAGATGTAAAAAATCTTTTTACAAATGCATCATTAAATCTGTAAATTAGTTTAAGATATTATTAGGCATATAATATGAGGACAGTCCTGGGTTCGAGTACAAGCTTTACCAAGCTTTTAAAATAATATTTCTTGTCAGGAAATAAATTATTATCTCATTAAGCTCTTATTAAAAAGTTTTTAATTCAGTAATAAATTGTCATCATTTCCATTTTATTTGTAATTATATACTGTCAAACAAAACTTAGCCTCAATTTATATAAAAACGTTGAATTAATAAAGAATTAAAAAGAGAAAACTTTTAACAGAATGTAAAAGTAAATACGACTTAGAAAAATGTTTGTTCCTTTAAAAACATTTTAAATCGAAAAACTTTTTAATTGTATACTTTTCCTTCGCCTAACATGGAGAAAATAAAGTGTAATAGGCCAAAGGAGAAAGAAAAAGAGAGAGAAAATAAGAGAGAAAGAAATAACGAGACCAATTGCCTCTGTTTACTTGAGGAATGGAAAAGAAAAACTTTTATTTTTTTCCAAATGTTACCAATTCGATTATACCTAACTCCGATTGGGGTGGGGTGAACCCCGCTCTTCCTAAGGACTTGACGACAAATTTAAAAACACTCTAACTAGTTTTTTTTTCAAAGTTAGCCATTAAAGAGAGTGGCGTTTTAACAAATTACACTTTTCGTTTCTTTTCATCTCTATTTAAAAAGCTTACTCCGCAGCCCACTTGCACTTGTACACTCCATAAAAAAATCTGGCCACCACATGACTTTCTTATATTTGATACCAAAAATTGATATGATTTTTTACACATTCTAGGGATTCATTGGTAAACTTCAAGAGCGCTTTTTATGTAAGGGCAAATTGGCAATGCCCCCCAAAGAAAAATCTTTCGTTTTATATTTTTACATTTTTAAAAATCATTTAATAATTATAATCCATTTATTATAATTCCAAAAATATGAAGATGTTAAGATTCTTATTTCATTTTTGATTTATTTTTTTAAATTCTCAAAGTTGTTTTTTTTGTTTTTGTACGTTACATTCGATTTGTTTTCGTGCGATTGTTCAAACATCAGCACCTCCACTCAGTGGCGCACCCAGGAAAATGAGGGGCGGGAGGGCGGAAGGCAAAATTATTTAAATTATTCTTATTTCTAAAAAAAGTCCTCGTTTCTGAAATACAAGTGACGACCTAAAAAACAAAAACAAAAAGGTACTCACTTGTAAAAAGTGACGATTTAAAAAAAAAGGTTCTCTCTTCTGCAATACAAGTGGCGACTTAAAAAAAAGAGTCCTCGCTTCTGAAATACAAGTAACGACCTAAAAAAAAAAAAATAGGTCCTCATCCCTCTATTTCGAATGGGTTCGCCACTGCTCCCACTGTTCGGGCACGCAACTATTTTGTCCCAGACACTTTCTAAATATCTTTGTAAACTCCCTTTGCGTCGCATCGTAACGAATACCCTAGTTCTATATTCTCCGTAAGACTACGTTGGGACATTGCCCAACACTGTGAAATAAAAAATAAATAAATGGGAAATTTGTATTAAGAATGACACAAAAAATCAAAATATAAAGAAAATGACATTTTAAAATGATATTAACCTTAACCAAAAAATGTTTATTGTAAGTATGATTTACAAAGCTTAAACAAAACGGCCGAAAGGCACGATTTAAACGATTAAAGTAACTAGATTGCAAAATCTAGTTCCGCTTAACCGCTTGGAACAGACTGTAATATATAAATTTAAATTAAACTTAACCTTAAATATTCAAACCGCTGACAAAGAAGGTTATTAAATGAGAGCGAGAGAGGGAGATGTGACAGCGCAGACGTAAACTTAAGAACGTAAAAATTGCTGTTTTTTTTTGTTTAATAGGGGAAGCAATGTTGCCAATCAAACCCTGGGGTCTGTCGGCTTCTTCAAAGGCTTGCGGTACTTTGTATAATCTAGTGACTTTATCCTATGCTATTGTGTCGATAAGTTGCGGTATCCATGGATATCGATACTGTATCGATACGATATCTACAACTGAATTTTTCGAGAAACCGGCCCTTAGTTGAGAAACAAAAAGTATATTTGATATTGGACAAAATCCATTGTTTTGTAGCTAAATCTTTTTCAGTTCATCAATTTAAGTCCTTTAAAATGGAAAATATCTTCATGTAAAATGCAGAAATCCTCTTGGTAACGTTTGTGCACATTAAAATTAATAAAAGCCGTATCTGTCTATTTTCCTTCATTACAGTTTGAAGTATGTTTACATTAGCATGGTACGCTAATATACAAAGTGAGTGAAAACCCTCATATGTAGAGTTATAACATATGCATACGTCGCTAACAGATTCAGGATAATCGGAGAGTATTAGATTTCCCTACATACTGCCAACCGACACCTAGATAGCTGTCTTTAATAAAGTATACTACCAGGCTAAAGCAGGGGGGCGGTTACATTTTCAACACCGAATGCGAGGATGTTTTAACCCTTTAAAATCCGGGCAAAATAGCAAAAGTAAAAACTTTTTTTCACCATTTTTTCTGGTTCGTGACAGGATTTGTTTGAAGGCATTTAAATAAATGGCTAAATCAGCGTTTCCCAAAATGTAGTCCGCGAGCCGGTACTGACCCCCAAGAAAAAAAATATTGGTCCTCAGAAAATATTATAATAACCGTTTTATGAAACAAAAATATCAAAAATCTTGTAGCTGCTGTCATAAAGTTACAATATATCAGTTTTATTCAGCTACTGAGGACGGCTACTTTGTAGCTGAAACGTACGTCTGGTAACAATAAAAAAAATTGTGAAGTAAAGAATCTTTTTAATTTTACTTCATAACTTCACAAGTTACAAATTTCTAAATGATTTTGATCTAACTTTGCAATCAAGAAATTCGTGGTTACCATAAAACATAATTAAATGTTAAAAACAGTGTAATATTTTTATTACTTATGCTATTTATTTAGTTTGAAACCTTATGCCCGGAATCTGGGTTTGATAATTATTTTTCTGGATCGCGCGATTAAGGGCCGGTTTCTGGAACATTTTTTTATTGACACGATATCGCCTCAATAGTTATCGATACAATAAACCTTATGGAGTCGATAACTTTTTGACGGTTTCTCGATACTCATCTGACATGTTTATTGTATCCAATAACTAATGTAGCGATATGTATGCATTTCAATTCACACAGCCAAAATATTTAGAAAATGTGTTGTCATTTATGTGATCAATTGTTCACAAATGACAATAGTCAATGTCAGTGTCAAAAATAATTTACAAAAATATATATTTTTAACAATTAGCTTAAAAATAGATTGTTAAAAAATGGCAGAAAAAATGTGTAAAAATTTCACATGGAAAATTTGCAAAAGACATATTTTTTTTTATTTTCAAAATTTCTTCATTTTTTTCCGGCATATGAAATAAACTGCGGTTTCAACAGATCAATTCGATGTATTATTTTTTTAACAATTTTGCAAACTGTACTTTTATGTACATGCACATCATCACCAACTAGCATTTGAAAAGCCCCTGTTTCCAGAAATCTCAAAGCAATTAAAATTTGAAGCTGTGCCGAAATAGATTTACTTCTTTGGGTCATGGGTTCTAAATCATCTCCAATTAGAATGCATAATTGCATGCATTTTCATTTGCTTAACCGGTATTGTTGAATAAATTCTAATTCGCTATAAATGCGGAATGGGTCACTTTTATCTCTGATAGTTCTCCGATGTAATAAACATATTGCAATTACAACATCCTCATCAAATTCATCAGAACTTGATTTGTCCATTTTACCTCTATAACAGTATAAGAATATCTTAATATATATGATTTTAAGAAGCAATCACTATTATATCTTGTAATAAAAGTATATCTTTTTCAAAAATATATTGCAATTGCAAAATAACCTTATCTGTCATATGTCAGAACTGACATTAGATGACAATTCTCATATTTATTGATACGATAAAGGGTGCTCATTGGCAATATAACGTATCAATAAGTTATTGGTTCGATATCTCATCGATAAATAGAAAAATACATTCCAGAAACCCAAATTCTGTGGATACTATATCGATAATAATAATAATAATAATAATAATAATCTTTATTCCAGTGAATGTAATGTACATTTTTGGAGTCGTTAAACATATCAATAAACAAGTACAAAAATAAGAAATTAAAATATCATACGTCTTATATAGTGATATATTACAATTTTACATCAATAAAATATATAAATAAAGTAAGGGCCGGTTTCTCGAAAAATTCAGTTGTAGATATCGTATCGATATAGTATCCATATCCATGGATACCGAAACTTATCGACGCAATAGCAGAATTTGGGTTTCTGGAATGTATTTTTCTATTTATCGATGAGATATCGAACTCATAACTTATTGATACGTTATATTGCCGATGAGCACCCTTTATCGTATCGATAAATATGAGAATTGTCATATAATGTCAGTTCTGACATATGACAGATAAGGTTATTTTGCAATTGCTTCTTAAAATCATATATATTAAGATATTCTTATACTGTTATAGAGGTAAAATGGACAATTCAAGTTCTGATGAATTTGATGAGGATGTTGTAATTGCAGTATGTTTATTACATCGGAGAACTATCAGAGATAAAAGTGACCCATTCCGCATTTAAAGCGAATTAGAATTTATTCAACAATACCGGTTAAGCAAATTAAAATACATGCAATTATGCTGTCTAATTGGAGGTGATTTAGAACCCATGACCCAAAGAAGTCTATTTCGGCACAGCTTCAAATTTTAATTGCTTTGAGATTTCTGGAAACAGGGGCTTTTCAAATGCTAGTTGGTGATGATGTGCATGTACATAAAAGTACAGTTTGCAAAATTGTTAAAAAAGTAATACATCGAATTGCTCTGTTGAGACCGCAGTTTATTTCATATGCCGGAAAATAATGAGGAAATTTTGAAAATAAAAAAAAATATGTCTTGCAATTTTTTCTGCCATTTTTTAACAATCTATTTTTAAACTAATTGTTAAAAATATATATTTTTGTAAATTATTTTTGACACTGACATTGACTATTGTCATTTGTGAACAATTGATCACATAAATGACAAGAGATTTTGTAAATATTTTGGCTGTGTGAATTGAAATGCATACATATCGCTACAATAGTTATTAGATACAATAAACATGTCGGATGAGAATCGAGAAACCGTCAAAAAGTTATCGACTCGATAAGGTTTATTGTATCGATAACTAATGAGGCGATATCGTGTCAATAATAAAATGTTCCAGAAACCGGCCCTAAGAGTGTTTGTGTGAAAATCTATTGGTTAAATTGCTGTGGAATTAATTCATCATCTTTAAATTCCTTTATACTATAGCAGGCCTTCGTTATGAGATTTTTTTTCATTTTATTTTTAAATTGTTTAATTTCTAGGTTTCTGATATTATCTGGAAGTTTGTTCAAAAACTTAGTTCCCATTATATTGGGCTGGTTTCTTACGTCATATCTTGAAAACGGTATTCTGAAATCAGTTCTATTGCGAGTGGAGGAACCATGAAAAGAACTATTCGTTTTTAAAGATGAAGAATTTTCTTTAATGTAAATTAGTATATGGTATATGTAAAGTGCTGGCAAAGTTAAAATACCATGCTGTATGAACAGTTCTTTACAAGGTGTGCTCCATATCTATACGATATCTACAACTGAATTTTTCGAGAAACCGGCCCTAAAAGTGACTTTTTTTTACACATATAACCCTATAAGTATTTAATTCAAGTGACTTTCTGAATTTCTGTATCCTGCTCTTTAAGTGATATTTTGCATTTCGCCTTACTGTTCTTCAAGTAATTTTCCGAATTTCTGCCGTTCATTCGTCAAGTGATTTTTTGCGATACCCAACTTTTTGTTTTTTTTTTTCGGATCGAAGTGAGGCACTAAATGGCACTTGTCAATGGATATAAATCAACTGAAATTCGCCAATGACATTGTTCTCGTGTCAAACTGCGTTCAAGATGCATTCCAAATGCTGCAGGATCTAAATGAAGCAGCTAAAAATGTAGGTCTCAAGGAAAAAGAACAAAATACCAAAATAAAGACAAACCTATTGAGCGAGACGCTGAAAATCGACGAAGCCAATATTGAACAGGTTAATGCTTACAAGTTTCTTGGGCACGAAATAGGAATTGACAGAGACAATCAAACGTGCGAAATCTTCAGGAGAATATCACAAAGATGGGCAGCATTTGGTAAACTACAAAACATTTTCAAAATGATATTCCAATGTCCCTTAAAAAGAAAGCTTTCGAACTATGTGTTATGCCCGTCTTAACTGCAACGAATCGGTTAGTCCTTCCGGACAAATTATTTACCTATGACAAACTTTCACAAACCACCCGTTACGAGAATTTCTTTCAATGGTGCTGCAATCGTTTTTTAAAGATTTTAAAGGGTACTTGACGTCAATATTTGTGAGAATTCAGATAATAAAATAAAATTGGAAACCTTACGTTTCAAGACGGAACTTTTGATACATATGTTTTTATGGTTCATTGTTCAAGGAGACATTTGAGTTATTGCTTGATAATTTTGAACACTAGCTTCTCGTCAAACAATGCTTAAACCCCTTTTTTCTGGAAATGCCCATCTCTCTGAAGAGGGGGGTCAGAAAGTATTCGGTCCGGTTGTTATTAACATCTAAGTTGTTGAATTCTTATAGGCCTTGTGTCGGCATTCTGGTGGTCTATCCGATTTTATTTGTTTTAATCTTTTCATTATTTTAATACTAATATTTTAATCTTCCAAACTTACTCCTGTAAATAGTATATTATAATAAATCAAATTCATTAATTTTAAACCGTCTTACCTAATGTGTGTAAACCTTCACCTTTAAGAACTTAAGTAAGCAGCTAAGATCCAGACTAATTACAAGTTGCCTGTTCAGTCGGTTGGTAAGTAGGGTTGTACATCGAAAGCCAAACATCGACTTTAACATCGATGTTTAACATCGATGTTAACATCGGCACCTTATTATCGATGTTGAAAAAACATCGAAGGAAGAACATCGATGTTTCCGATACATCGATGTTTTATTAATATTAAAAAAAGCAATTTTTTTATATTATATAGGTTTTATTTAATAATGTAAAGATAAAATACGAAAAAAAGTAACTTATAATACACAAAAAGCATTTATTAGATTTTTAAATAGAAATATTCTTTTTTAATAGTAATTAATTTCACATTAACATTACCCAATATAATAATCTTAATTTGTTCCTACTATTTTTACATTTTTAAAATGAAATATTGCATTTTATTATAATACTAATATAGTAATCTTAATGTTAATTTTATATTATTTAACATAAAAATAACATACTGTCATACACTTTTTTTTCACTTTTTTAAATTGTAATACATATTACATTTTTTCTAACACTAACATAGCAATCCTAATATTAATTTTACACTAACATTACAACATAATAATCCTAATAATAGTTTTATTAAAAAATAAATTATAATTATATTTCCCAATACGGTAATTCCAGGAATTGGAGGAATAACAACTGGGAAAGTGTCAACAAGACTCAAAAAGCAACAAGTTTGTTGGCGTCGTTTGCCGTAGCATTGTTTGCAAAAATTAGAAGTTTCTTCTTATTTTTTTCTTATTCTGATAACTGTTAAAAAGAATAAGAACTAACACTATTAGTATTGTTATATCACAATAGATGGCGCTTATATTTTGTGTACTAATATTAATAAAAATTAAAATTTCCAAGTCTCTAGCAGTAGTTTCTGAATTTCAAAGTTCAAACATCGACATCGGTAGTTGATATCGATACTATCGCCATTTGAACATCGATGTTAAAAACATCGATGTTCTCGATACATCGATGTTTTTTTCCCATCCCTATTGGTAAGTACTAATACGTATCATTTAATTCACATATCGTAATAATGAACCCTGGATAACACTTACGCCTAATACCCGAACTCCTTTAGTCAGGAATCTCATTTCAGTTTGAGATCAGATTTATCAGAGATTATATCACAAACTCGCTACCTAGTTCATAATAAATGGCTATAACCTACGGGGAGAAAACTTTAACACTGACTAAAGCTTCTGCTAGAAAGCTTCAAGTAACCAAAAGGGCCACGGAACGAGCTATGCTCGGTATAAGGCTGAGGGACAAAATACCAAATGCTATTTTAATACCAAATGTAACAGAGGAAACTAACCGATATCCTTGTAAATGTGGCTGGAACGAAATGAAAATAGGGAAACCATTTAATTAGAACAACAGACGACAGATGAACCATACGGATTCGCAAGTGGAGACAGTAGTCAAGGCAGATCGCTCACACGCAAGACTGATGATCTAAAGCGCATATATAGGAACTGGCTACAAGACGGACAAGACAGAGAAAAATTTGATATTTTTAAGGAAGGCCTAATTTTTAAGGAAGGCGGTGAATTAGAACAACTGAAGTATGATGATGGTGATGATGGCATAACTTGCAAAAGAGAGACCAGCTAACAGAACTGTAAAGCCTGGAATAGAATGAACAGCGCGCTACGCCGTCAGCGCGCTTCGCCGTCAGCGCGCCGTCATTTGCGACGGCGTTGCGTTAGCGCCGTTGAGAACTCCGTTGAATTTTTGTCTGCACACAATGCAATCAATTTTAATGCCGTTAAAGTGTCACGTGACAACCTATATCTGTGTCTATACGTGCGCTTTCTTTTATTAAAATTATAATGGATGATGAAGACTTGTGTGTGATGTTATTTATGTTGTATGCAAGTTATTAAACATACAAACACTTTACCATTCAGTAAAAACTGAGGTTAGGTGTTCTGCGTCAACGTTCAACGGCGTCAAAAGTTGGAAGTTGACGAACATTCAGTATCAACGGCGTTCAAACGCCGCTAGGACATTACACCTTCTGTGCACTTGCGTACGGTAGCTTGGTTTTAACTTTCCTCTGACAGATAGCGCCGTCCAAACGCCGTCAACGCGCCGTAGAACTCGTTGCATTCTGTTTCCCACTTAAGCATATATGGCGACAACCGTGGTATGATAAACTTTCTGCCACAATTAGATGATCTGTGTTGGAAAAAATATATCAGCAAGATGGCGCTCCATATCACACAGCACGAGCCGCAATCGAATGTTTCCAGACCGATTAATCTCTAGAAGCGGTGACTTCTTCTGACCACCAAGATTTACAGATTTAACCATTCCAGCCTTTTTTCTGTGGGGTTATCTTAAAGGATGCCGATAAGGCAACCTTAACTGAACAACTATTATTTTTATTTATTTATTCGAAGTACCAAGCCAGAGGCTCTTCACTTCTGTACAATAATTTGAACAATTAATATTTATGTAAAATATTTACATGCGCCATAGAGTTGCCGTGGCTCCGTGGTAAGATGGTTCGATACCCCCACCTCCATCAGATTTTTATCTTCCGAAATTGTGCAGTCGGTTCTGGGGTCGACTCAGCCTCAAGTATTTAATACTTAAAATGAGTATCTGTTTATACAGGGATACTAGGACCGGCCGAAACGTCACACTGACCGCGTGGCTTTCATATCTATGGCCGGCGGTCTAGAAACGGAGAAATTACTTTCTCTGCCTCTTATACGCCTATCTAGGTGTTGGGATCCTATTATTTATTTATTTATTTATTTACATGCATACTTAATCTAGCTTAAAATCCAGGGATCTTTCTGGTGGAGGGCACCAGGTGCCCCCCGAACTTGGGTTGCCGAACTTAGGGGCGGCCGTCTGCTGACCGTTTGTGTTGTGGCAAATTACCTGAATCGACTTGAATTATTTAATGAAATATTGAGTTTTAGGGAAATATTTACCACTTCTACAAAACCCTTAATTACTTTGGTGTATACATAATAGACAATAATTAATATTTTCATATCCTAATTTTTCAATAACTAATATTTTTTAACTATGCTTGTAACTGTGGCATCAGAATACACATAAGAATGTAAGATACAACTAAATGAGAGCATCGTAGATAATTTTCGAATTATTATGTTATTTTCGTGTCATTAATTGAATTGTGACAAGAGTGTACGTATTTTCTTAGTTCGTACAGTCGGCTGTCGCGAAAAGTGAAGTGTCGTGAGGTGATTATGTGAAAAAAAAAAAAAATCTAACTTTTAACAATATATTTTGTAAAACAATTTATGGCTAGTTGAAATTATAACTGTACTAATAACTAAAAAATATATTAATGCAATTTACAGTTATATAGAGTTACATTATATATAGAGCCCTGCGCGGATAAGCTTTTCTGTATCCGCATCCGATCCGCATCCGCACATCCATGATCCGCATCCGATCCGCATCCGCAGCTTTTGTAAATAACAAATCCGCATCCGATCCGCATCCGCAAAAATATCCGCACTATCCGCACTACAGGTTTTGCTGTCAGTTTGGAAAGAACTAATATATTTCGCCTGTTTAGGTAATCTAAAACGCTACTGAAAATTTTTGGATTTACCAGCTTATTTATTACTAACCTAACCTAAGGGACCCCAAAACTTTTAAGGCCTAGATTCGCTAATAACTTATTTAAATCTAGAGAGAGATAACAATTTTGGGGGGCCTAAGCGTTCTTTTTCGTAGGGAGTAAGTGGCGTGCTGCTTTTTTTAATATTGAATTTTTAAAAAAAGTCAGAAAAGTTACTTGATAGAAGGTGCTTCATATTTTTAGGATCAAGTAATTCTCTTACGACATTTCGCGCATGGCGTTGCAACTTTTTCAAATAGCAACATGTGTCATTTATCAAATTTTTGGGATCTGCAAGACTTTTTACTTCGGGTAGTATAAAAAAATTGGCTGGTTACATAATAAAATTTTCGAGAAAAAAAAATGTCGGTAAATTTTGGTATTTAAATAAAACTTACTAATCAGTTTTCTGTAAAAAGATACCCTTTATCAGATTTAAAAGCCAGAATTAGAGCAGAGGTAGGAAGAATTACGTCGAAAGTGTACCAGGAAACTTTTGTCCAAAATATTATTTTCTATAATATATTCAATAATAAAAAGAAAGTTAAGTTGATTGTCTCAACTCAGTCTTGATCATGGACAATTGTCTTAATAAAAATAACATAAAGTGAGATTGAATGCTACAAAATATCATGTATATACAGACAACCGAAAATAACCGAGGACTGCGTAGTCAGAACACAATTGCTTGTTTCTCCGAAAGTAACCGAAGATTTAATGTTCACGCGGATATTGCGGATAAGCGGATATAACATTTAATCCGCATCCGATCCGCATCCGCATGGTTTAAATGATAATTTATCCGCATCCGCAGAAAAGTTGCGGATATCCGCGGATAATCCGCGAAAAATGCATATTTACATGTTATTTTTAAGTTTTCTTAGGTATAATCAAGAAATCCTTATTCCGTCACACGAGTCTGTTCGTTCGGTACAAATTGTGGCCAAGCGGCTGATTTAGAGAACTGAACATAAGTAAGAGCAAATATTGAGACTTCAAAAATATATCCCGCGAAAAATATAAATAAATATGTATTTATCGAAGAAAAACTCAAGTGTAAGTTTTTGATACATGGATTAACAATTACATTTTTTTATCAACAAATAATGGAATTATTATTTGATACAAACATCAATATCCAACAGCAGAAATGTCGAACTGATTTGGGTCGCAGTCTATTTTACATACAAAATGATAAGCAGTGACGGAACTTTAAATATCCCGAAGGGTTTCTTGACATTTTTTTTATAAACAGAAAAGGGGAAGAGAGTATATTTTACATTTTTAAATATATTTTTCCTCTAAATAAGCTCAAGTGATTTTGATTACTGTTTCAAGGGCCACAAAAAATGAGGTTGAAGGCCGTATGCGGCCCGAGTGCCCTCGAAATTTGATTTGGCCCTCCCCAAGACAAAATCCTGGCTGCTATATAAAATTATATTATTTTTAAAATAATATTTTTACCGGTCTACGTTAAAGGGTGTATTTTCGTGGTACGCGGAAATTTTTGGGTTGAGAAGCACTGAGCTACACAACTGCCAAATAATAAGTGGGACCATACACAGAAACTTTAAGTACAAAACAAGAATATCTAGAACAAAACTCGTCTTATTATAAGAATAATTCACTGTTGTCAAAACTTCAATAATCTTCCCCTTCATGTTTTCATTATTAAAAAACATGATTTTCTTTATAGCATAATAAAAACCTAATCAAAAAATCTGATGCACCCTTAAAAACATCGGGTTTTAACCTGTTAATAAACTCCTTCTCCCTTCTCCCCCACATTCCTTTAATACGAGTAATATTGAAGTCATGAAGCGAGGTGTCTGTAATTTGTCCAAAGTGCAAATTTTATTGCCTATCCAATTTAAAGTGACGGAAAGTATGGAGAGTAAGAGAAGAGTGGAGTACATCCACTTAGTAGCGTTTGAAGTCGACGCACGGCAACTAAGTAAGCCATTTTAATATTTAATAAACATGCATATTTATGAAGAAGTTTTTGCGACGACAAAAGTATGACAGTGCTACAACGCGAGAATACTGATTTAGGGGGCGAAAATACGACATAGAAATTGCAATTAAGGGGGTTTAACAGATTAAAAATATTCCAGAAGATTTTAAGATGTGAAAGAAAGATTTTAATTTGTTGAAATTAAAAATGTTTTAAGGAAATTATAAAAAACACCTTCTTTATTTTTCTTTCATCTGTGGGAGAATTTTGTCTTGACAACTTGCTTTAATATTTCATCGGGAATCAAATACAGGCTGTAACTTGCAGAGCCCCAGTAAGGGGGGGCGGAGGGGGCGACGGCCCCTAGCGCACTAAGGAAAAGGGCGCTGACGAGTTTGACTAAGGAGCGCCACATTGCGAAGGTGAGGATCTTTTTTTTTCCTACACTTGGATTTGGATTTTGGGAGGTGAAGACCTTTTTTTTTTGCTCACCACTTGGATTTCGGGAAGTGAGAACCTTATTTTTGAAGGCCGCCAAAACACGGTTTTGCCCCTAGCGCAAGTTTTCCTTAAGCCTGGAACAGAATGCACTGCGCGCCGTCATTTGCGACGGTGTTGCGTTAGCGCCTTTGAGAACGCCGTTGAATTTTCGCCTGCACACAATGCAATCATTTTTAACGCCGTCAAAGTGTCACGTGACAACCTATATCTGTGTTTATTCGTGCGCTTTCTTTTATTAAAATTATAATGGATGATGAAGACTTGTGTGTGATGTTATTTATGTTGTATGCAAGTTATTTATACATACAAACACTTTACCATTCAGTAAAAACTGAGGTTAGGTGTTCTACGTCAACGCTCAACGGCGTCAAAAGTTGGAAGTTGACGAACATTCAGTATCAACGGCGTTGGAACGCCGCTAGGACGTTACACATTCTGTGCACTTGCGTACGATAGCTTGGTTTTAACTTTCTTCTGACAGATAGCGCCGTCCAAACGCCGTCAACGTGCCGTAGAACTCATTGCAATCTGTTCCCCACTTTACTGCGGCTGTGGTAACTTGTCCAACTTCAGTGGCGTATTTCATTGAATAAAACAATAAAAAAAAGTTCTTGTAAACCAGAACTGGGAATATTTGAAATAAAATATTTGGAAACGTATTTTAATTACTTTCTGGTATTTGACATATTGTACGTCAAATACTTTAAAAAAGTGCTCTTGGTATTTGGGTTTGCAAATACTTTCTCCTTGATATTTATATTTGAAAACGTTAGTATTTGCAATACTTTAGAAGAAACTAAAATCTATTTTAGTACTTCAAATCTTCCCTAGTATTTCAAACATTTCCTTAGTATTTCAAATCTTCCCTAGTGTTTCAAATTTTTCTTAGTATTTTAAATATTTTCCTAGTATTTAAAATCTTCCTTATTATTTCAAATATTTTTCTAGTATTTCAAATCTTCCCTATTATTCCAAACCTTCTCTAGTATTTCAGATCTTCCCTAATATTTCAAATCTTCTTATGGCGGTTAACCATAGAATCCAAAGTATGAAGTTAATTTAGGAGTCTTATTTACAAGTGTGATATAATAGAATATTATTATACGAGTTTTATGTTTACACGAGTAGTTACTCCAAAGAAACAAGTGTGACAATTCGTCGTATAAAACGAGCATAATATACTATTTTTTATACTTGTCATCACTTATTTTATAGAAACTTTTAAATTTAATTAGCAACAATGTATAATAAAACAAACTTTATTACTGAATGTTCTTAATAATAATAGTATCTATAAAATAATTATCTGACATAGAAATTGTATTAAATAAACATTTTAAAATATTTGAGGTTATCAATGACACGCCGTAGACGAGGAGTACTGCCAATATCTCAAAATAAAAAGTCACCAAAAATAGTTTAACAATAACCTCTATTGTTAAACTGTTTTCAGTGCAACAATGATATTACTGTGAAAGCAAAGTACAAAAATAGTATATTATGTTACTAGGAGTAGAATTCGCTCTTTTTTGTGCTGAGCTCAAATGTTGCTGCCGAGGCTGAATATTGAGCACAAAAAAGGTGTTCTACTCCGAGTGACATATACTATTTTTTCTTCAAGCGTAGGTATTAAAAATTTGCAACCATAAATACTTATGACTATTCAGTTTCAGATGCTATTGCTGCTAATTCCGGCGGTGTACATTGAATTGATTGTGAGATTTTTTAATTTTTGATCTTTATATTGTGTATTTTGTAACTAATCACAGAATGATCACAGAATAATAATGAAGTAACTCACTAATAACGTAACTAATTTCTGAATTCACTACAAACCACGTTACAAACATATTAAATTGACAGATGTTTTGTGTATGGCGACTGCTGCCATTAGTGCCATCTGTTGATAACTATATGAACTATTTACTAGTATAATAATGTTCACATTATTTTACTAGTAAAATAATGTATCATTTCTACCGAATGTTTTGAACAATGTAATGTTAGCATTATAATCCTCTTGAAGAAAAATATTATTTTAATGACTGTCACTGTAAAGAAATAGTATTTGGTGGACACACAGAAATTTATTTCACATGTGAAAATTTGGAACTGACGTTAATACCATACATAATTTATCAGAACTGCAGAACGTTTTCTCTGTTCGAGTAAATTTTTTTATATATTTCTTCTTATTTATTTAATTTTTTTTTTTTTGCCTAATTTATAGTCATTATAATGCTTAATTTATTTATCTCGATTCTAGATTATGTATATTAAAATATGTCTAGATATATCGAATATTTTGGGTGTCAAATAGTTTCCGTACTTCAAATACTTTTATTCGATTTGGTTGAAATTTTATCTGGTTGTAGATAAATGTTCGAGATGAACATGTGCTTATTAGGCTGTAATATTAAATATCTAGCGAGTTAGTCTTTTGTTTGAAGATCTGCCCGACTACGCATTTGAACGGTAGGAAAATATTCAAAGCTTCACTTTCTGTAACTCGACAACCAAAGCAGCTGTTGATCTGCAAATGAATTTTCAAGTTTTACTTTTAACCTTTTACAGGGCTATTCAGAAACAAAATATTAAACACTGTCTAAATTAAATAATGTTTAAAGTTTAGACAGTGTTTAATTTATTTGTGTATTGAGAAATAAAGTAACTATTTTTTAAAACAATATCCAAACTAAACACTGTTTGAATAAAGGCAACAAAATTGTGAGAATTGGTAAATAAACAATTAAATTAAACAGTATTTTTGAAATTCATAGCCAATTAGTTTTAGAGCGTAATAGAGTTTTAAAATAAAGTTGATAAAAACTCTTCATGCCTTTTAAATATATTTTAAGATTGTTTTTCCTTGAACATACACGATATAAACTTTCTTAAATAATATAGATAATATTATTTAAGAAGGAGTAAAATTAAAAGAGAACGATCAGATAAACGAAAGGTCGTCTTCTGTTTTTAAAATATTTTTATTAGTACAATTTTGATTGTTTTTTTTTTTTTTTTATTATGGAAATTTTGATATAAATCTAAAGCGAATAATTTTCGGAAGTTTTTGGAGTATTTTGTATTTTGTCTTCGGTATTATATGGAATTCTACTTATGTGGAAGGTCGTTTGCCTCGATGTTCGGCTTGCACATTCAAACCAAAAAGTAAACTATTTTTCTATTTATAAATAATACCAGGTTTGTTCCCAGTGGTTTCATAATTTTAATATAGGTGACATTTATTGCTCCAATAATAGATGGAAATCCTACCATATTATAAAAAAAAAATTATTTATTATTATTATTATTATTATTATTATTTTTTGTTGTTGTATTATTAGTATTATTTGAAGTGTATACCATACCATACTTTCAGAAACAATGTTACAGTTTATTTTAAACCGATTTGCAGACCATGTATAATTTTCTGGGTCCGGACAGACAAAAAGAAAATCGAATTTAAGATGGTTTTAAGATTGTTTTATTTGTATTTCACAAGGCTTCAGTCAGTAATAGTCAATGGCAATAATTCAGAGTAGTTACACTGTATACCCGATGTACCTCAAGGCTCTCATTTTGGCCCTTTACTGTTCTTAATATTTATTAATGATTAAATTAAATAGTTTAAGTATATACTTAAAAATTTGCTTAAAAATGCAATTTTATCTTAGCTGTTTCTATTAATATTGCGTAGAAAATTATTCTTAAAAAATGTCTTTAAATATCATTTGGAAGAGTCAGACAAATTATTGATTTTAGTTAGAAAAATTGAGGACTATAATTAATACTGTAAATAAAATAAAATACAACGGCTTATAAAAGACTTGGTTTCTTTATCCTACCTTTTTTAAAAATTTAAAATTTTAAAAATACTTTATCTGTTATGGTCTTATACAAGACATTGAACTTGAATTTGCCAGCTTTTGTTGGTTGACCCATTATTTTCTATGTAAGTATAAACAGAATGCAAACCATTCAAAATAAGTTTATTAATTATATGAAATTTCAAAATTGTTGTGTAAATTTAGTTAGAAAAAAATTGTGAAGTAATTGTCCTGGCATTTATTTATAAATTTGTAAATGGCTTGGAAAAAACCAAAGGAATGTCGGATCAAAGGGATTGACAAGAATAAAAAGAAATCTCAACAACTGTGGTGCCGCAAAATTCGTAGGGCTGGATTTCGGAGAACATTTAGAAGTCTCCTCGTACCAGCCCTGCCGATTAGAGCCTAATTAAGGTAATCTTAATGGCCCTATAAACATTGAATTATAAATCTGACGCTTTCAATTTTTTTTTGCTTTATTAAATTGATTCAACAACCTTTGAGAAAGCTTTATTAAGCATATTTGCATTATCTTTTTCTAAAGAGCTGTCTATTTTAAGAGTCTTTTTGAATCTTTTAACAATATTGTCATTTAAAACTCGCAAAATCTCTTGTTAATATGTATGTTTAAGTTCAAAACTTCAGAGCGTTAACTCTTAACACTAGAGATAAGATGGTAGACACAGAGGGGGGTGTTAGTACAGAGAGGGGGCACAGTCAACCCGCTCTGGGGGCGGCTGTATGAAGTGCGAATATGAATACATAAAGCTCTCGGAAACGCTTTTAGTATTAATGCTAAATATTCATGGAGTGCTGCAAATCGAGAGCTTTTATATTACTTATACAGTAAAACTGTGCTATGAAAGCTCTCGAAAGCTCTCTTACAGGAAACGGGATGTGCTTTACGTGAAGAGGAGGGGCATTAGAACAGGTTATATCAAGGTTATGTTTTAGAATATGTAGGTGTGGAAAGTATGCTCCATAAATATGTATACCTTTCTACAAAATACACAGAAAATAAATAAAAATATACCAAAATACATAACAATAAAAATCAAATTCAAACTATAGTCTCTCCAAAAAGACGAATTATAGATCTTAATAAAAAACAGATCGACTTCTTATCTGGAGAATAAAATATTTAATAAATGGATAATAAAGAAACGGGGGAATAGCATAAATTAACACTCTATCGAGAGCACAGGCCAGCTCGCGAGTAGAGACTGATAGTGTTTCTGATTTCTCGACATTAGACTTATTTTCTCGAGAATTCTCGATAAATCTCGAGAAAAATAATTATATAATTATTAGAATATACATATTTTTTTAATGTTGAAAATATTGTAGAGGATAAAAACATGTTAAAATTATAATCACCTTTAAAGTACTAAAGTAAAAGCGTGGAGCAAATATTATATTTCTCGAGAAATGAAAAATGAGAATTAAAACTTTTTCTCGAGAAATTCTCGAGAAGAATCACTTGAGACTGATGTGCTGGATCACATAAAAGCCATATTTTCAGATAGATATGCACATGGATACGGATACAGATCTTGCATTCAAGTAGAAAAACGAACCACCTTGCTACGATAGTTTGAAGTGTCGCGCGGTTCCTGCAAACAAAAACATGTTAAGTAACACACTATTAATTGAGTTCAAAATCACTTATTTTCTTTGATTAAATTAATTTTACTCTACTATTTATTCATTAGACCGTTCGAAAACCACCGGCAAGTTATATGAAGCTCGACTAAATATTATTTTAAACGCCAGAGTAAAATTTACTCCAATTTTTAAGTTTTTATGAATAATAATGTATCATTTTTATTCTGGTGTTCTCTATTTTAAAAAAAGCCGTACCATGATGTCGTAGGCGCGGTGTTACAAGCGCGGTGTCGCAGGTTCAGAAATTTCAACTCTAGCGCTGGCCGCACCGTCGAAACCATAGAAACAGATATATTTTTTCGGAATGGTGATCTTTAGCGAGACACTTGTATTAATTTCCTAAAAAAAAAAATTAAAAACCGTAAATTGATGTAGTGAAATAGCGACTTTTACAATGTTTTCGGCAGTCATAAAGTTTATTATTATGGATTTGGTTTCAAATATATGGTCTGCAGCGCCCAACAGAATTTTCATTCTAAACTGTGATGTCAAATAAAAAAAATTGTGTATTAAATTCTTTTCTTGTAATTGAAGTGTAACGGTCTGTGTTTTTTGTGTCTCATTTTTTGCAAAAAGTTAAAATAATCTTCCTGTTGCCTTCTGTTTCTATGTATATATGGGACGTACCCACCATCGCTTTTCTTCATATCGCAATAAGTCTAAATATGCATAAAAAAGAGCTAGACGTCTCCTTCGATTTGACGATATATTTAATGAAATTGAATAACCGTTTACTCCAAATACTTGTATAAAGTTTTAGGTTAGATTTGGGTTAGATACCAACGTTGTCAAAACCGAAAATTACTTATCATGCCTCCAACCCCACCATGAAATCGAACTTGTAAATATATCACCACGCCTCTCACCCCTGTCGCGCCTTTGACACTACCATGAAAATGATGCATTATTCGAATTTATGCCTAATATTGTGACGGCAATGGTTTATGACCCATCCAATATAATTTCTTATTACACATTTCCGCTGGGTTTAAATTGTTTCTTGAGTATTTTTACAATTTCATTTATATTACAAGTTTTATATTTTACAAATAGTTACTTGTTACTCTTTCACTTAATAAATCATTTTACCCCCAAATGTCATGTTATAAACTATTGATACCGAACGAGCCCCTGACTTAGTAACACTACACAGTTCTGGGTACATCTTCCAGCAGTTAACATCTCATATCAATCTCAAATACATGCTATTAAAACCTCTAACACTGGCATATTTTATTTAAAATCATGCAGACATAATAATCGCACCTATATACGTTTAAACGCCCATTTTTTCAGTGCCCATCTCTTCTTCGGTATTTGTCGGTCTTGCAGTCTTCTTGGCATATACCTACAGCAGCGTCTGCATAGGAATTTTTCAAGTTAACATTCGAAATTTTATCCAACACGAGACAGATGTTCAATTTTTCACTTACGTCTTCATTTCAAAATATGTATATGTCAAATAATTTGTGTAAAAAGTGTTTATACTCGTACCAAATACAGATTCTGTTTAGTTGTACGCAACCGGTTATAAACTGTAGTTGCCTTTCTATCGGGTCTATTCTGTATCTTTTGTGGTTAAAAAGATTTGGTTAAAAATGATGGTTAAAAAGTAACATTTTAACTAGGCATTAAAATTTTAACCTTGTTTCTTATTCTGTATCTTAGGTTATAACCCAAGCGTTAAGTTTTAACTTTTTAACCTTATGGTTAAAAGTATGTTGTGAAATTATCTACAAGGGAAGGTATTTTGCTTGTGTAATTGTGGATTTAATGTAAACAAGTATTATGGTTGAATCGTGAATGAACAACGATCAAATATAATAAATCTATATTGCGGAAATGTACAATATTTATACATAAATAATTATGGGTGCAGAAAGTAAATAATATAATAATATTACCATAACATGCAAATGTATCAATATTTTCTTTCTTTCTTCTATATTAAGATACTTTTATTTTTAGGTTATATTTACCTTATTTTTATTTTTAAACAGAGAAATTAAAATTTATAAATGTATCACAGTTTCAAAGTTTTCAATATTTACTTGCAATTTATAGGGAAACGGGAAATCTTTTGATTCTTCTCGGATTAAAAAAAAAAAACAAATATGTAAATAGAAAACAAGTTTTAGAAAAATGAAAATATTTTAAAATATTTCTTCAGGTAAATTAAAAGGGTCTCTCATATCATGCAGTTGCCCTAGTTTAATTCGAACTGATGTCCTAAAACGCATTTGTATATATTTTTTTATTCACCTATATTAATTTTTCACTTATTAAACTCTTTTTGTTCAATTTGTTTTATTAATAATTGGTTTAAAATAAACAGACTTGCCATAATTAATTCTAAAAATGGATTTTTCCTGGCTATTTGACGTTTAGAGGTTAGAACTACAGGTGGTTAAAAGTTAACACCATGTATTTGGCTGGAGTTAAAATTCCAAATATAACCTACTGAATTAACCACATCGAGGTTTAAATTTTAACGCCATAGAGTTACAGAATAACAAAATATTGTAAAGCGTGGTTAAAATTTTTTAACTTCGATCTTGAGGTTAATTTTTAACTTTTTAAGATACAGAATAGACCCGTATGTACGTTAAAAAATGGCTGTTATACTGACCAAATTACTCCTGAATGTACACTGATTAAAAATATGGTTACGAAACCACGAAACAAGCTTATTTTAGACTGTGGCGCTAATGATGATGATAATGTTCTTCATTGCAACTATGCTCAAATATTTTACATTCTATCACGGCTTAAAAATTTCCACTGCCTGAATGATGCTTGTATGTTTTCTTTTGGTACCCAGCATTCGATGCTATATGAGAATAAGATCATTGATTTATAAATCTAATTTTAAATAAATCATTAAAATTGAGTATATTCAGTATTTTTCTTTTCATATTTATGATACACAAGCTAGAGTCAGGCCCGCGCCTAACAGTTTTAGCACCCTTGTGCAATAATTTATATGGCGCCCCCAATTTTCTATAACAATTTTTATGGCTGATATAGTATATGGAAATATGGGTGAAGGAACATGTAAAGTATTATCCACTATTGAAAATAATTTGAAAAATATTTTTATTTTTTATTTTTACAACATATACATAGAAACAGGAAAAAATATACATTTAAACATTTATTATTCTTGTTTGTATATTATCATCATATAACGTAGAACAATAATATAAAACAATGAAAGAGATCTAAGTAAAAATAAAAATAAATTTAGTAAAAATTATAATTCTTGAAAGACCTTTACAGCAATAATATTTCGCTCGATGAGACTGTTTCATACTACGTACTTCTACGCGGCTACTGAACCGACGAAAGTACGAAAATAAAAATTATTCAAAACTGTAAAACATAAAAACTGACCAACCTAATACCGAATCGGTACATAAATCGGACTTCTCCGAATTGGCTTGGGTATAGCCGTGGCCGTCACGTTATTCCGAGCCTATCATAAACATGCGTATATACATTGGGGATTCCCCGTGTCCTTAGTTATAACGTATCATTGGGAGGGTAAAGAAAGTACACTCTTTTTTATTGTAAAGAACGATTTTTTTGTTTATAATTGAGAAAGCATACTATTCAGGGCTTCGAACCGGAACTGAACCGAAAACCGAAAACCGAAAAAAAAACGTTATTTTCGGAAACGAAAACCGGAACTGAATCGAAAAAAAATAGCGGTTTATTTCGGTTCAGATAATGTTTATGTGAGTGAATATAAAATACATTTTATTTAAAATTATTATATTAACTGATGAGCAGCAAAAAATCGTAATGCGTAATTTTTTGTAACTGAAAGTAAAAAAAAAAAATGCGCTTCTATTATTTCGGGGGGGAGAGGGGTGAACGCTCAGAACCCCGTTATGATTATCACAAAATAAGGAATAAAGTGTTCTTCTAAATTATAGTAGAAAATAAATTTTTAATACAAATAAAAGCATTTAAAAATTTATCACTCGGAACTGAACCGAAAACTGAAAACCGAAAAAAACTGTTAGTTTTGTCGGAACGTAAACCGGAACTGAACTGATATATGATTTTTTAATTGAACCGGAACGAAAACCGAAACGAAAACAATAATGGGTTCAGGGTTTCGCCTGATACTATCTATATTTTTCTTGGAGTTTTGGCGCCTCTGGTGCCTAGGCGACGTTGTCCACTGCACAACCTTGCACTTCGTACGGCGCGGGCCTGGCTGGTGATATTAATGGTTACCCAACCATTAATATTTGTTCCCACAGAATGTATCTGTTAAAAAATAAGTTTAGTTTGTAATTTGAACTCCTATAGAAGGCGTCACTGCCGAAATACGTATAGAGTAACATTAAACTTATATTTGTGAAACTTACCGAGTGCTTTATTTATTTATTAATCTTATAGAAAATATATTTGTTTTTAATATTGCTCCTGCAGTATCATTTTCCCCTAAGTTATACTAATGCTCGTATTCATAAACTTTAATTACTGTATAACACTTCTTTATATCAAAATGGGTCGCTATAATCAATTTACAGAAAATTTCCATAGAAATGGTCCTTTTCTATGGAAATTTGATATGAAGAAGCGTTATGCAATAATGAACGTTTATGAATATGGGCATAAGTGTGTCGCGTATATAAAAAGGTTGGAAAGAACTGGTCTAGGGAAAAGAAATTATTTGGTTTTTTAATTGCCTCAATAAGTTGACTCAGGTATATTTGATTCAAGCACTTCATCAAATAAGGATTTGAAATAATATTCCAACTTAATTTTTATTCATTTATTTATAATTTAATATATGTTTTCTTTTTTTTTTCGTATTTCTTTTTATTGTTTCTTCGTTTTTTCCTTTAAATGCAAGCCAGTCCGTTCCTGGCACAGAGTGCTTACATTCATATGAAAAGAAGCATTTACGCGAAATTTATTCTTTGAAAAATGCTCAGAGTTTTGTGTACAATTGTATAGAGAAATGGAAATGTGTCTGAAATGGCTGTTGTTAAACTTAATATATGTTTGTAAAAGAATACGAAGAATAACACTTAAGGACTCGTTTAAAATCACAGAAACAAACCACGAAAATAATACTCACTGGAACTGCTTTGCACTCTTGCTTTATGGCCATTAATATGCTAATCGTGATTGTGCTATATTTTCGACAGTATCTTCTAGAACAGTGATAACCAACTACGAACTGAATTAGGGTTATTTAGGTAATAATTAAGTTAACCATGTGGTCAATAAATTGTTCATTTTTATCAAATTACCATGTATTGTAAAGATAGTAAAAGGCAGAAAATCTTTTCATTCACCTATCGGTCTCTGGAGATCTTCAAGAATATCATTGTAACTGTAATGTAAAATCAGAATATCATCATCATTTCTTGATCGACAAACCTTTCATCGATGCAACAATCGCCATGTTTGCAGATAATACGACAATCTTCTTTATATATAAAAGAGAATATTTGTGGATATGTCCGGAAATTCTAATCCACTTCCAGATATGCTACCGAGTTGAAATTTTGCATACAGGTAGGAAATGATTTCATCATAACTAGAAAAATCGAAAATCTCAAAAAAGTTCCATCAGAAACGAGAAATTAATAATTTTGTTTTTAATTATATTGGACGATCGAAGTATGTATGATGCGTTCAGTGAGATCGCGGGAATTTCGTTTCAATGGTTGTTTGGACAACTATAGTAAGTTCGTGGAACATCGGCCAATATCGTTCGGCACGATTCATCATTGTTCTGTTATAGGTGATTTTAGTCAGTTATTTAGTAAAATTTATGATTAGTGTATGCAGAGCGAGACTTAAGTCGAGCATCTGTTTTCTGGTTTTTTATTTTTGCGCATTTTTAAGAATTTTGTTAATTTTATTTATTTATGTTTTATCTATTATTTTATATAAATATTTAAATATAATAGTAAAATCTTTTAAATATATAAAACAGAGAGTCTGTGTATACCGAGTTGAAATTTGGTATATAGGTAGGAAATGCAGTCAAAATAAGGAGGCAACTCGAAAATCAGATGAAAAAAAAATTGTATCACTTAAGACGTAGACTTACCAGAAAAATTGCGTATAAAAAGAAAACAAATTTTTTTTAATGATTTTTTTTTTTTTCAATTGGATTGAAATTACGGGAGTTACGAAGGGACAACCTAAAACTAAAGTTTTGAAATATCTCATTTACTATTGACTTACCAGCAAAAACGCACATGAGAAAAGTTGTTTAAAATAAAAAAAAAAAAACAAATATAATATGTTGTCCTATAAATTATTCAATTGGTTGAAAAGCTGTGGAAGGGTGGAGGGGGGTGGGTGCTAAAACTAAAATACTGGAAATATCTAGCTTATTATTTACTTTACATCAACAATTTATAAAGATAATTTGTTTTGATTGAAGAACGATTATTTTCTTTTTAGTGTAGCATTTGAATATTTAGGGGGACAGAGGGAGCGCTACTTATAAACTTGAAATTTCTCTCTTATTATTGACTTAACATTAAACATGTGCATAACAAAAGTTGTTATAATATCAATAATATAAATGAATAAATAAACAAATCTTCCCTCAATATATCAGACCTATAATGACATATCGACTTAGTTTTTGCTTCCAAAGGTTACCATTTTGCTCTGATCAACCCATAAACGGCAAATCTAGATTCAAGGTTAGTTATAAAACCCTTCGGATGTTTAGAATCTGTACATGGCGTCAAAGTCGGAAAAATTTTCCGTATTATAAAAAACTATAAAAGATACACATATTCAAAATATATATTAACGAATTTTAGGGTTTAATATTGCTACAAAAATGTTCCCGAGAATATATATCACAATTTTTTTATTTTCATTTTTGACAACAATTATAATATTAAATTCGCTGTTGAACATTATTGTAACCACCTAAAGCAACACGAAGAAAAAAACTTCCTTGGGTGGCAAGAATATTTACTAACGAAAAAAAGTGCTCCGACCTATATAGGTACGATTTATAAATCAAGAATTATCACGGAGTTATTATAATAAATATCATAAAAATTATAATAAATAATTTCGTAAGGTGCAAGTATAAAATGTTTCACGTGATCGGCGCTGCTTTTGGCGATGAGGTATGTGGTATTTTATGTGGCATTTTCCTGGGTAGCACAACGGGACACTTATACGTGTTGTTACTAAATGTCTATACAACCAATGTTTACAAAGAAATTCGTACTTAAATTATTTGTATAAGAAGCACAATGGTAGATTAAAACAAATAAATATATTTGACTGTAAAACGATTCGCAGTAACCAGTCTTGAACCGATTTCGAAATGGGTCCGATCTAAGCCGGCTACGACTAATTTTTTCGGCAGCGAAGCGGCGGGTATACTGCTTGTTATAACATAAAATATTGTGCAAAACAAAGCAGTCAGTGATTTACAAAAAAAAACTTGATATGACCACTAATTTTTTTAAAAAATGGTGTATTAAACTAAATACGAGTAAATGTTAAATTAAAATGTTCATATTACAAAACTTGTAACTTTCCAAACATAATTATTAGCAACAATATTATTCCATGGAACCCGTCTGACCATGCAATAAGATATTTAGGGGTGCATCTTGATAAAAGATTAACATGGAGATACTATATTTGGAAAAATTTATAAGAAGCCCAAACTAAATTAGCGATGCTCTATCCATTAGTGAATAGGAAATCAACCATAAAAAGCAAATGTTGTTCC
The DNA here is from genome assembly GCA_963971575.1 of Liopterus haemorrhoidalis. Classification (NCBI taxonomy): domain Eukaryota; kingdom Metazoa; phylum Arthropoda; class Insecta; order Coleoptera; family Dytiscidae; genus Liopterus; species Liopterus haemorrhoidalis. The sequence goes on from OZ020622.1 coordinate 20,889,456, forward strand.
TAAATATACAAAAGTATACCGAGACCTAGTTTGAACACACATTAACAAACTCCAAGCTTTTCAGACCAAAGTCTTACAGATCGCCACCGACAGTCCTTGGTTTATCAGGACTAACCATTAACACGATAAGCTGGGTATAATGAATGTAGAGGACTTCATGAAAAAACTTTTCCACAGTATTGGGCAGTGCTTTGGTGCCATACACACTTCTCAAATATTTACTTAATCCTTTGCCTTTCTACCTTTCGGCGTGAGGCTTGTGGGCGAGTTTGAGATTTCCTTACGTTTCCGTTCGCGTTTCTCAAAAATTCTCAAATAAGGATTTGAAATAATATTCCAACTTAATTTTTATTCATTTATTTATAATTTAATATATGTTTTCTTCTTTTTTTCGTAATTCTTTTTATTGTTTCTTCGTTTTTTCCTTGGCAAGCCAAAAATTCACAAAAGGTTAAAGAGAAAATTACCGCCAGACAATATAATAGACAGTGACAGTGATAGTGCGGATAGCGAACACCGAATGAAATATTAATAGTGAATTAATAGATACAAAATAAAGTGACAGGGGTGTTCTTCAAACCGACCCTACAAAGTAACAAACCCTGAGAAACAATGTTCTATCTAAACTATCAGATCAATTCTGTAAAAATTTACTGTGTAGTAACGTTACTACAAGATAAAATATTATAAGAAGTATAATGACTTTCATTCATGATAGTAACTGACCTTGCTCATAGTGACAAATTTTGTTACTATGATCATAGTAACTGAGTTACAGAATTGGTCTGTATGTGTCACATTATGTATGTTGAATTGGTCAAATAAACTGTATTAATTAAAAAAATCCTTTCTGGGCCTTGGCCTTTTCAAGGATTATTTTTCAGTGATTCCTGTTCTTGAAAAACGTTTTCCAATTTTCAATAAGTGTTTTTAAGACTGTCCTTCTGCTTAATATACGAGATCACCTTTTGCCTTCCAACAAGTCTTTTTCGAGTGCCTACTATTTGGATATTCTTCTCGCTTGATTCTTTGCTTGTATTTATTAATATTATTACATTATTTATTACATAATTTATATCTTAGATATATAAACTGTAATGTAAAGTACTATTTGATTGTGAGTTAAAATTTCAATACCATATTGACCATATAGTGAAGAGCTCATTAAGGAAGGTGGGTTATGTTCACTTTTTGACCAGGAATTGTTGTCAGAGTGGGACGTACATTGCATTGTTTCTACATTTCTACATAAGACCTATACTTTAGTGTGACAGCATTAGATGGGCGCCATATTAAAACCAATATCAAAAATATATTGAACATGTTCAAACGCGTAATATCGTATTGTAGAATTATGAATGACAGAGGTATATACTAGATACAAGCTATCTTAAGACGTGTTTGAAGAGTTTAACATTGGAACATTAGGTACTTTCCAGTTACCTGTGAAATACTCCGTACTACTCTGAACTATTCTACTCCGAACTGTTCTGAAATTATTACACTTGGAAAACAGTCTAGTCCAAACAGCCGCGATTTGAATGAGATTTGAATTTAACCGTTTACTTCTATGTGTCTAAACTACGAATTCAAAAATATGTCTAAACTACGAACTTGCCAGAGAAGTATGGAGAGAAGTATACTTAGCATAACAAGAAGATTAATAATAAGAAACACAGCAATAAGAGCCAGAACCAAAATTACAGATGTTATTAACAGAGCAAAAAAGGTTAAAATGGGATTGGGCAGGACACCTGATGCGTATAGAAGATGGGCAATGGTCAAAAGCTGCAACAGAATGGAACTATACATCAAGGAAGACAACTAAAGAGATGGAGAGACGAACTAGGCAAAAAAGATAAAAGATGGTGAAGAGCAACACAGGACAGAACAATGTGGAGGCAGATGGGAGGACCTTTACCCAGCAGTGGGCTATTTAGAATTATTTCAAATATACACATATAGTTTGTAAATATTAGCAAATGTAATTAAGGGTTGTTAACTTATAAGTAATATATTTTGTAATTAACTGTATTCTAAGAAGGCTATAATAATAATGTTTACTCCCGCTCCAATAGAGCTCGACGTTCTGAAATTTGGGCAGATACTTCAGGAGAAGAGGGAATGTAGTTCTAGCGTAATTTGGGAGCGTGGAGTACTTTAACTTGAAACACTAACGAACTGTCCCGAGTAACTCCGAGTTACTCTTTACAGCAATCTAGAACGCGCCTATTGGTTCCAAAGAGAGATGTAATGTCGCTTATGTTTCTTCATAAGGCATTTAACAACTTAATCGATGATTATAACATTTTATCCAGAATTAATGTCACAGTTCCTTCTCATGCCTTTACCCTTAGACACATTATTTGTATGTAAAAGAACAACCATGGAGCATTTTGGAATGAGTCCGCTGCATAAAATGGCGGATCTTTGCAACCGTTTTTTATCTGCAGACAGATCTATTGATATATTTAATGCAAGTTATACATGATTTCGCATTATTGTATTATCCATGATGTAATTGCCTGGCGTTGTAATAATCCGAGTAAAGGTTTACGAGCGACTTTTTACCTCCAGAATAAATCTGAGTAGTATAAACGGCCTTCATTGTATTTGTGAATAAAGGACTGAATGTGTGAACTGTATAGTTGTATCGTACTTGTACTAAGTAAAAGAGATTGTATGAACATGGCAATGAATTTGTATGAAAAACAAATATACTGTATGAAAATCAGGCGCGCACCCTAGAATTTCTATTGGGGGTGGTATTATCACTTATATTTTGACAAAAACATGTCGCAACCATGTGTTTTTGGGGTTCTTGGGAGGGGGGGTTCTCAAACCAAGGGCAGAGTCCTCCCATGGGTGCGCGCCTAATGAAAATTGTCACCGTGTATTGCACATATGTGCAATACTTTTGTAATATAATTGAATGAAAATTTTGTATGCCTATATTTTATAAGTGTATGACAACAATAAAGGACCATCGGTCTGTCGTGTTCAGAATTGAATTAAATTAAAATAAAATTAAAACATGTACCTAGGTACGTATATCGATTTTTATCTCTAGGGCTATATCCGGTCCTTTATTATTTTGATACAATTCAAAATATTGTCGGTGTCAACCATTACATTCACAGTTGGCCCCATACATGTGCAGCAGAATCTTCCTTTCAAAACTAGAAAGTGTAATTTTGTGTTGTTTTGTTACGATTCATGTTTCAAAACAAGAACCGGTGTTATAAGCACCTTATAAACTGGGAACGTTGTCTTCAAATTATGTATGATTTTATCCATGAAATTATGAATATAAGAAATTAAATATGCTTCAATCCATATACATGTTAACTAATTTAATATACATGGTGTAGATTGACATTAACAAGACCCTGAAAAACATCCTTAAGTAATTTTAGCCGGCAAGAATAACATATCTAGATCGTACTGAACAAGAAATAATCCAGATTCAGATTAGTCGTAAAAAATTCACGGGTTAATACTGCTGTAAAATAAAACAATAGTTTGTTGATAGAGACAAAGACAACCTCGCTGACATAAAAGAACTTTGTGGCTGTAAAGTTGTTGTCCGATACATCTACTTTGGATTCTTGGTTGAAAAGAGCGGCAGTTGTGAATGTAAAATCCGCAGGCGTATAGAAATCGCAAAGGATTCAAATGGGAAATTATGAAAGATATGGAAAGACCGTGATGTGACTAAGGCAACAAAGTTACGCTTACTAAACGCTTTTGTATTTCCCACTCTAACCTATGTCTTTGAAATGTAGACAGTGAAGGCAAGGGAATGGTAAAAAATCAATTTTGAGCTACTTTGATGTATGGTGCTATCGAAGGCTATTGAGGATTCCATACTAGAAAAGCTAAGGATCGAAAAAAGGATGAGTATCATTATTCAGAAGCGATTGCTTCGTTATTTTGTATTGACGATCTAGAGCTACTATAGTCCTTCTATGAACCCAAAATATTATTAGGAAACTTATGTTCGTTTGTTGTTAATAGGGGATACGCATAAAATTTATATTTCCTTAAAACTACATTTTTTTGATATGTTAATGTTAGTTATATCACCTAAAAAAGCAAAAATCACATTTTAATTAATATTACAGCCAAATTTTTTAATTAAAATATTGTAAATTTGAAATAAGCCGATCACAGCGCGAAGGTTGCCGAGTAAATACGACTGAGCATGACGTCAAACCCTAGACTGCCCAGACTACAACATAATCTTTACGTATGTATATTGTATTGTTCGCGAGTTTTGTATTTGTTTTAAAACAATTTTTCACGCATTTATTATTAAAATGGCAGATAAATATTTTGTTAGGGTTTAGAGTGATAATTTACCCAACATTGATGCTTTTATGCTCATGGAATATATGAAAAATAATGAACACAGGGGCGGTGCTAGTTCTTAAAATCTGGAGGGGGAGGGCAGGAAATTATTGAGTAAAATTTGGGGCGGCCAGGAAATATTTGAAATCATTTTTATATCGTGTTTACACATGAAAATAAAAGTGATGACCTAAAAAAAAGGTCTTCACTTCTAAAATACATTTTTCCCCAAGCAATTCTGGGGGTGGGGCAACTGGGGTCAGGGCAATTTTTGGAGGGGCCCGGCCCCCCCCCGGACTGTAAATATTTATGTAATTTAGATGTCAGAATTTTACTACATTGTTTACATGAAGTTACATAGGTTATAAATTTTAATATAAAAATTCGGTAAACATGTATGAAATGTTTTTATAAAATTAAACTTTATTTTAATTAAAATCACTCTAACTTTACACAATCTATAAAAGTTATACAAGCAAATAAGTTCACGACAGACTGTGTAGGCTGTACGCTGTACACTGGGTAGGCTGTACTCAGTACACTTATGTAGCGTATGACGTCACACGTGGTTTTCGCGCGCTACATACATTTATGATTTTTTTAAGCCTTCAAATTTAAAAAAAAGAAAATGCTAATCTGGTTTTTTATGTTTATATGCAACGAGAAGAATATAATAAAAAATAAAAAAAAAATCATGCCTATCCCCTATCATATTAAATGGGAAAAGTATCAGAGACTCGCATGATTTACAAAAATCAGACAACATGGAACAAAAATGGATAACCATTTGTAGAATAAGGCGTCTCCGCAGATCAGCGCGTTTTAGAGACAGCAACGACCAAGATAGGAAAGGATAGCATTTTGGGAAGGACCCATTAGAGAGTACGGAAAAAACTACTCCATTTGCCCTGTACTGCATTCTAACGTTTGAACGGAATATAGTTTTAAAAGGGAAAGTGAACGGCAAAAGACTAAGTGGACTGGCACCTCGAAGATGGACAAACCAAATTCGTGAGCTACCGGGCACAACAGTATACAAGGCCTTACAGTCCGCCAGAAACGATTCCCAGTGGAAAAATATTATGACTACATAGAGCGGTCATCACATCCCTTCCGAGGGATTCGGATTAAAAGAAGAAAGAATACGCCTGTAAAATTCTTTCATCGGACTCTATTTTGGACAAGTTGCTCTTGGCTTATCCTTCTTTCTTTGTCACCTTTCTTCTCTCTCTGCTGCTTGATCTATCTCGTATTTCGTTATTTAGACAAGCGAATATTTAGCGATTTTATAATTTTTCTGCCTGAAATTGGTGATTCATTTTTGAACATTCGGAGTTTTACCGTAAGGGAAAACCTATCAAATCCAATATTTTTTCTGTAACTCTGCTCTCTACGCAGACTATCAGTCTATCCAGTTCTGTTTCTTTGAGTAATTAGCAATTTACTCTAAAATAGTTTTATACTTTGCCGTTTGTACGTAACTGTTTTAAAAATTCTAATCGCACACCACTTTACCTTTTTCCCAGTTTTGCATTTATTAATATGTTAATTTAAAATATTTTAATTAAGTGTGTAAGAATTCGCAACATTTCCCAACAATGTTGTTAATGTGGGTAATTTATTTGTAATATTTAACTAAATCAATGTTAAACTTATACAATTTATTTTATAATTAATAAGAGTTGATACATTATACGTGACAGCTTTTTCATAATCATGTTTTAATAATTTATTCTATAAAAGTGTTAGAGTCTTTATAAGTCGATATTAAATGTGGGAAAATTACTCTCTTGAAAGACTTTTTTTTCCATATTGAGCACTATCAGCTGGCAGGTATATTGAGGCTTCATTCACACAAATCCTTCATCTTGATATGTTAAGTATTAGATCCTTCCAGGTATTTTGTAAACAAATACGGACTACATCACTGGTTCTTTTTTCAAGGAAATTTATAATGGGTTCTTATCAGGTACGTAGCTAGGGGGGGGCATAGGGGGCATTTGCCCCCCCCCCGAATAGTTTTCCCTACATAAAATATAATTAGAGCCCTGCAAATCCGCGGATTACCCGCGGATGTCCGCTATTTTTCTGCGGATGGGGATAAATTATCATTTAAATCGTGCGGATGCGGATCGGATGCGGATTTCATATCATATCCGCTTATCCGCAATATCCGCGTGAATATAAAATCTTTGGTTGGACGCCTCTTCCTACGGAAGACGCGTTTAGAACCCCAAAAATGTATCGTTGGCATTTGTATTGGGCCAGAGTAAAATAATGATACATTACGGCACTTTTCACTTTTTAATAAGAGACGTAGATACAACAATTTTTTTGGATTTATTGTCAGTTAATTAATTAAAAAATAATTATGTAAAGTCTGTTCTTTTGGTTTAGGCGGAACTAGATTTTCAATTCTAGTTACTTTAACCGATTGATTGAAGCTCTAGATCATTTTGTTCAGGAAAAACCAACTTCAATATATAAAAAATAGCTAATGACAACATACAAAAATGAAAATTGCGGTTAGTTCCGCCTAATCGTTTGGAATAGATTTTACTGTATCGCCTTATTTTGCATTTTTGGAAATATTAGTCAAAATTAACCATGGCAATTGCCACATTTAAAAACATATGAAGCTAATATCAAATTTTAAAAAAATATAAATATCCTGAATTCGTCATATAACTTTCATCTTTTAATAATAGGATGAATTTAAGAATTTAATTTTATTATTAAAAACTCATTTTTATAAATTTGTTGATCTTATAGGACTTTCCTTGTTAATTATTGGTCATAAATGTAATAAATTAATCTGTTTAATTATTTCTAAATATCGCTGCTCTAAAACAATAGTGAGATATCTTAAAAAACTAAGTTTTTGAGATATTACTGTTTAAAGTTTTACGTTTTATATAAACTTGGTTTAAGAGTCGAATAATTGTAATTTCCATCTTTATTTTTTAATTTATATAAATTCAGTACGACGTTAGATAGAAAACATATTTCTGGACCCATTAATATGTAATGTGATAAAAATTTCAGTAGTTTTAAAGCAGCGATATTCCAATAGGCGAAAAAGGTTAGTTAATTCCAAACAGACAGCAAATTCTGTGCGGATAGTGCGGATATTTTTGCGGATGCGGATATTCATATTTACAAAGGCTGCGGATGCGGATCGGATGCGGATCCTGTCTATGCGGATGCGGATCGGATGCGGATACAGAAAAACGTATCCGCGCAGGGCTCTAATATAATTTAGGTTGTTAGAAGTTTTGTTCATCGGAGGTGAAGAAAATTTATAACTTTACCGGACTTTTATTATTTTATATACTACAAAGAACGCTGTTATTTTCTACCCAAGCCATGTAATTAAGGTCGTACCGACCAATTTAGAATATTTTGTTATTTTTGCCCTCCCCCCAAGCTGAAATTCTGGCTACGTCCCTGGTTCTTATTATTACACAAAATACAAGTAATATAGTATAATATAGTATAGTATAAACACAAGTTTTATAAGGATAATTTTTCGCAAGCGTCGAAATGACAAGTGCCACAAAAAGCTTTATGTAACGAGTTTTTTTTTATATTATTCTATTCTATTTTGCTTCTCCATGCCTTTTACAATAATAAATTTGCATTATATAATCAAACAACATTTCCAATTACGGAATATATGTGAATGTAACGGTTGGCCGGACTGGTTTGATAGTTTTATATGTTACGAGGTAGCTATCAATTATGTTTAGTAAAATTTGCAGGCTATTGTAACAATTTTAGCAATATAATAAAAAAAATGTTTAGTGTCATAATGAAACTCGTTAGGAATAACACTCAATTCAGTTTCATGACTTGCTTATATGAATGCAAAATAGAAAATAGTTATTTGTGTATCATGGCCGAAAAGTAGATCTTTTTCGGTCGCATCTGAATTTAGAGACCAAGGCGCAGCCGAGGATCAAACAGATAAGGCCTAAATAGATCTTTTTGGACAAGGTACACATTATATTTTTTGAGCAACCAAAATTATTTTATACAAGGTGTCTCAAAAGAAATTTTATATTTAGTGGATCGATTAAAAAAAAAGTAAGCCGTATATAGAAAAAATGTTTATTAATTATTAAAATACACTTTTTGGGGATTTATTTCTTAAAAATAATATTGTCTAAATATAGACCCTCGCGTTCTCGGCACTCATTTAATCGAACAGTAAAATTACTTATGACGTCTCGGCAGGTGGACTCAGGGATGGCTGCCATTTCGTGACGGATATTTTCTTTCAAATGCGCCAGTGAAGTCGGTTTATTGGCGTAAACTTTAGATTTAAGATAACCCCATAGGAAAAAGTCCATAGGGGTTAAATCTGGACTGCGTGGAGGCCAATTTATGTCACCTCTCCGGGAGATCAATTTGCCTGAGAAAATTTCACGAACACGTGGCAGAGACATATTGGACGTGTGTGAAGTTGCTCCGTCGTGTTGGAACCATGTTCTCTGGTTATAGCCAGGAAAGTTTTGCAGTTCAGGTAGCAAGAAGTTGTTCCGAATTGAAAGGTTCGGGTCGTCACGAACAGACTGATTAACATTCTCCACGTTTTCTACCGTTCTTGATGACCTAGGTCGCCCGGATTTTGATTTATCCAGCGTTGTACCAGTCTCTTCAAACTTTTTAACCCAATGTCGAAAGAGAGGAATGCTTGGCGCATTATTTAAGTGGCGAAAACCTCGAATACTGCAGAATTTTCTACGCGCTACAGACGCCGAATCACCGTTTTTGTAAAACTCTCGCACGCATAACACGCGGTCTGCTCCCGAGAAACGCTCCATAGCGACTGAATTCCCAACAGCCAGGCTACCGATTGACATAACCCCCGCGCCCCTCGGATACATTGCGTTCACGCAGTAAGCTAAATAAATATAAAATTTCTTTTAAGACACCTTGTATAAGAAAAATTAAATTTATTTATTTACATTGGATAATTTATAATAATATTTTATTGAGCCTATTAGTGATCATAGAAATACAGAGGTTAAGTCAATATAATGTTTACATAGGTAGATATTCTACTGTTTAACAGAATTCAAAATTTAACATTATTCAGCTTTGTAATTTAAATATTCAGAGATTGAATAGAACGTATGTTCTAGTAGATATTTCTTAAACATATTTTTGAATAATTTTACATTGGTTATACTTTTAATGCTATCAGGGATCTTATTATATAATCTTGCAGCTATAAAACGAGGACTTTGTTCGTACAAGGTAGTATGGTGCCTCTCAATATTCAAGCTAGATTTACTCCTTGTATTGTGATTATGATAATCACTATTTATATTAAAGTTACTGTAATGATTTTTGACAAATAGTGCGCATTCTAAAATAAAAATTGAGGGAACTGTTAATATTTTAAGATTTTTGAATAAATTTCTACACGAAGTTCTATATGGAGTAAATGTCAATATTCGAATAGCTTTTTTTTGCTGCAAGAGAATTTTGTGAGCTTCTTTTGATGCTCCCCAGAAAATAATAGCATAATTTATAATTGAATGAAATTTCGCAAAATAAACCGATCTTAATACTGAAGGTGAAATAAAGTACCTGAGCCTTTTTAGCATATAACATGATCCTGATAGCTTAGTATTTATATAATCAATATGTGGAGACCAACGAAGATTTTGATGGATTATAAGTCCAAGAAATTTGAGTTGTTGGGATTGCTGGAGGGAATATGAGTTTGGGACTCGTATTAATGGGCTACTAATTTGGGTATTTTGAAAGCTATGAAAATTTAGGAAGGTTGTTTTGTTTTTGTTCAAGAGAAGTTTGTTTTCTATGCACCATTGATTGAATATGTAACATTGGTCATTAGCTCGTGTTTGAAGGTCTTGTGGATTAGGACAGTTAATCAAGAGGTTAGTGTCATCGGCATATTGGCAAAGTACTCCATTAGATAAATGCTGAGGTAGATCATTCACAAATAGCAGAAATAACACTGGACCAAGGATCGAGCCCTGTGGAACACCTGAAAGGGAACCACGAGTAGCCGATTTAGAGTTTTTCGATGCAGATGTTATTGACACGAATTGATCTCTGCTAGTGACAAATGACATAATCCAATTGTTGGGTATGCCAAATATACCAAGCAAACGGAGTTTATCAGAGAGTATGTTGTGATCTATTGTGTCGAATGCTTTCGATAAATCGAAAAACATTCCAAGACTTAAGCTTTTATTATCTAAGGCTTGGTAAATACTCTGAATAAATGAATATATTGCTGTTACAGTCGATCTATTTTTAACAAAGCCATGTTGAGAATCTTCTAAAAGAGAAAATTTATTTAAATAAGATATTAATCGGGTTAGGAATAGTTTCTCAAATATTTTGGAGAAACAACTCTGAACCGCAATGGGCCTGTAATTGTCTATTAGTGTTTTTGAACCGTTTTTAAATACTGGAACTATTTTTGAGCACTTAAGTGCACTGGGAAATACTCCACTATATTATGATTACTGAACAATTATTACAATTATAAATGTTTGACTGTCAGTTGTTTCAATAGATTTACTTTTTGGCCGGTACTAGATGATAAAAAAAAAAAACAGCTGTGGCCATCACAGGACCAACCGCCATCACAAAGTACTTGTTTAATTTACGCTACTTTATCAAAAAATGTCTCAAATAAAAGTTGTTAGTTATTGCTTTTATAGCAACTTTTGTTAAATAAATTTTTTCGAAATATTTCTCTGTTGTGAAATATTCGCAAAAATCTTAAAACCGACACAAGTAAACTCCCATTTTTAGTTAATCGATTTTTACCAAAAGTCGATCAACTCGTGCCATTGATGTCAAAAGCCGAATTTACTCTGCACGTGTACACAGACGGACAGAAAGACAGACAGACGGACGGAGGACGGACGGACAGACAGACAGACAGACAGACCGACAGATATTATGCTATAAATAGTCAAAACGTTATGTAGGGATCTCAATTCGAAGAGATCCATCGAAATCTCGAAATGTTAAAATCGGTACGATCACATATGTTGGCGAACGGAAAAAAGATCTGTTTTTGATATGGTGGCCCAAAAAATATATTATTTCAAATTTAGTATGTACGCTGAATCTCTACCTAATGAAAACTCATTTGTTTCATTTTTATACCGTGTGAAATGAAGATAGGATTAGTTGATAAATAACTATTTGATATATTATACATATGGCTTCCCAATTGATTTTTTGATTTCTTGATATCTTTTATTTAGTTTAAACTTAAGACTAACTAGGCAAGTTATTAAGCATGGTGAATGTAAAACATAAAAATAGATGATGAAACAATAAAACAGGTAGGTAAGTAGGAATACTGTTCACCAGCATCTAAACATCGTTCTTAACTAAACAATAAATAGCAACCAACATTAAGGTAGAGTTTTTCAAAATAATGATATTATCGATTTTGACATACGCCTCTGAATCCTGGACCACCACAGAGAAGCATAGATCCAAAATAAGAATCTCTTAAATTAATTTTCTAAGAAAATTTGAAGGCAAAACAAAATTAGACAGAATAAGATATGGGATATTAAGAAAAAAACTAGACACAAAGTTAGTGGAGACCATAATAAAAGAAGGATAGATAAGATGGCTGGGACATATATACAGAAAACAAAATTGTAGAGTTTTTGAAGCAAGAATAGTGAAGAAAGTTAGACCAGGGTGACCGAGAAAAAATTTGTTAATTAGTTAGTTAGTTAAAATTTTTGGCGCACAGCAACAAAAGCTATTTGCGCCTAACGCAGCCCATCTAAATGACTACGCTACATAATAAAAACAATAAATTAGACAATAAATAAATAAATAAAATCATGAAAATAACGCATACTCAATAAAAGAAATCTTGCACGGACAAATACAAATAAATAAAGTAAAAAGTCTGTTCGAAAAAATGAACAGACTTAGGGTGATGGTAAGAGGCTGTAAAGGGGCCAATTACCATCGAATATCACAGTCATTAACTAGAACACATTAAAATAAGGAGCAAGACTTAACACATAAAACAGTAAGTTTGATTCTCTCAGGAAGGAGAAAAAATTGGCAACAAGAAACAAAGGAAGCTGCAACGAAAAGAGGTGTTAAGTGGGAGGAGGTAAGGAAATGTAATTATTTTGTCCCAAACACTGCCTATATCGTCCACTCTGCTTGCGTCGCCCCCTTACGGTGACCATAGTTCTATATTCTCAATAAGAATATATTGGGACACTGTCCAAAGCTGTGAAATTAGGCATATTGTAACACGAAAAGTGCTGTATATTGCCTAGAACAGCGGTTTCCAAACTTTATTCAGTAACGGCCCCCTTAGAAAAAAATCCCATCTCTGGCGCCCCCCCCCCCTATTTAAGATATTTATAAACAATTTGTAAATAATTTCTTTATTGAAATAATAATCACAAAAGTAGCAAAAATATGTAATGTAAATAGTTTCTCTAATTCCTAAATATTTATTTTCATAACATAAATCACGAAAATCATATAAAAATAAATTATATTAATATTAAATATGTAATACAAATTAAAAATGTAATAAAAATCAATTTTAATGTGAAGTATAGGCTTGTTTCTTCGCACATAATTCGTTAAATCGCGGTTTATATGAAGAAAGAGCCACTCTTATTTCGTCTTCCACTATTAAACGTGCGCGATATTTTGTTTTAATAACAGCTAATGTGGAAAATCCTGCGACCCGCGACCCCCTGGTGAATCTTGTACGACCCCCCTTTGGAAACCGCTGGCCTAGAACATACTAATTACTGAAATGTGAATAACTTCACAGTACTTACAATTAAGTTTAATTAGTACGGTTAGTATTATTATGACACAATAAAAGTAAAGATTGAGTTTGACGTATTTTAGTATAAGTAAAAATAGAAACATTGAACTTGTATACAAAAAAATGTAACCTATTTAATCTCAATCTAATTCAAATATTAAATATGTTTATTTTACTGTGTCAAACTTAAAATTGTTACAAAATGTGGTGTATACATAAAAAGTTCAGTGCCACTGCAGGTTTCAAATTTACCATTACAACCGATTTCAGATACAATATAGTTATTTGTGTATGTATAGTTAGTTGAAATTTTTTACGCACCGCATCAAGGGCTACTTGCGCCTACGCAGCCTAATAAATATCACATTGTTGATCTGAACAATCTTCAATATGAAAACAGAAATATATAACTGGTAAGCTATTTTTTAATTTAAACTTTTATTGCCCCTCTAGTGGCTTAGTCTTAGAAACGCCCTGTGTTCAATGATTTTACTGTTCGTAAACTATCATCAAAATATTAATCGGTCAGTCGCGTGCTGAATTTGAATTTGACCATATTTATTGTCAAAAACATTTATTCGTAAAAATAAGTCGAACCACTATTTTGTAGGCTGCACGTTTTAAAGGAAATTTTCGGTAAATAATTTTCTTTCAATTCAAGCAATACTAAACACTCATTATGATACTTTTAATTTATACTTAATTCTTGCTTTTGCTTAAGTGCGTAGAAAAGAGGATATATTTGATAAAATAGTTCTCTATCTGTTCATTCTCACGGAATAAAACCTAAGGCTAATTAATTTTCCCACAAGCCTCCATGATTCTTCGGGGGTATATTTAAAGAACCTCTTCCTGATCTTTAGCATCGTCTTTAGTACCCTTCTATATTATCATGCAAACTAGACAAATTTGTAAAATTATTCAAGTCATGAGGTTAAGTCTAAACAGACAAATCAAAAGGTAATTTACATTTATCGTGAAGGTATAATTTTAGAGAAAAATAGAAAAGTAGAAACGGTAAATGAAGACTTACCGACTATTTCATAGAATCAGGAAATGATGGTTGTATAAGGGAACTTTAAGGCTATGTTTCATGACCTTTGTTATATATAGTGTATATATGGAGAGTAGCATGAAAACCACAGGCGATTAACATGGGAAATTGTTTTTTCCTTGCGCAAAAGTGCCCATAATATTCTAGAGCAGCGTTTCTCAACCGGGGGGCCGTGAAAGTTTCGTCGGGGGGGGCGCGAAGTCATATAAGATCGAAGCATGAAATTATAATAGAAAAACGCTCAATTTTGTAAGATATATTCATAAATATATGACATTAATGTTCATTAAAATATACCTTTTAAACATAAATAAAATAAATTATACTTATTTTGACAACTAATTTAATCTAATTAAAACGGTTCGCGTTGGAGGTACTTCAAGTACTTTCAAGTAGGTACGACTTGAATGTGCAATATTTTTTTGTTATGCTCCGAACTACTATTAACTAAAAAGTAAGGATGCGAAAGTGTTCAAAATGGAAAGCAACTTTGAACACTTGTAAATAAAAATACTTGCATCGTTGTCCTTGATATCCTGTACATCCGGAAAAAATAAATACTACCATCCAATTATTTGGGTAAACTTTGGTCACCAATATTTTTTCCCAACTTGGTCACACATCGTCTTTTCGAGAAAAATCGTGTTTCCTCTGTCTTGATACACCTTATGATCCCTCCCCCTCTCTTTCTCTCTCTCTTTCTCTCTCTCTCTCTCTCTCTCTCTCTCTATATATATATATATATATATATATATAGGGGGCCGCAGACAATATTTACGTTATTTTGGGGGGCCCCATGCCACAAAAGGTTGAGAAACACTGTTCTAGAGTACCTACTGAACTTTTTTGTGTGTGTGTGTGTGTTAAGGGAGTAGTTTTCAATTTAAATGAAATAAAATATTTGCATTTAAGAAGAACAATGACTACAAAATACCATATTCATTGTTTTTGTTGATATTTATACTTGCTGTTCCACAATTATTAATACCAAATTAGCTCAAACGGTAAAGATCGCTCTTCGTCATTTGTTAACCGCTATTCGAATTTCCAGAAATAGATATATTTTTGAAATTTTCAATAGATCTATAATTAATATATCTATAAAAAATTGATGTCAATGTGAATTTTAACACATTTCAGGATTTCGCAGGTATATAATAAGTGATGGCGGCATGCTGAGTCTGTAGGACAAATTTTGCTTTGTAGTAATCACGGCAAAATGAACGATATTTTTTAAATAATTTATCGTTTGTTAATCTAAGAGCTTTAAAAACAAGTTTTATGTTAAAATATTTTTTATTTGTTAATATTAATTCGAATACCTAATACTATTATTTAGGTTTCCAAATATGTGCTGTATTTTTTTAAAAATTAGCAATGTTCATTAATATTTTGAAAATTCTGGCTTCCATTGGTTGTTTTAAGTCATATGCTCCGCCCTTCTGGTTATTAAATTTACGCTTTTAAAAATTAAATGCAACATTTGCCAAAATATAATTAGAATTTTGACAAAATAATTTAAACAGAAGAAAAATGTAAAAAAAAAATCAAAAAATGTCTCCTCTGCCCGGAAGCGAGCCCTAGGTTGCTGTGTAGCGAGCGAGCAAGCTAACCATTACGCTTTCTAGTATAGTGTGTTACATAAGTATAACTTTTGTACATCGTCACTAAAAAAATGCGTTATTTTCCGAAAACATAATCTGATCAAAAATTCCTGTTGTACTATTCCGGTTCACACCAATGTACATTAATTAGTACAAATTTTGGCAAAAATCGTATCAAAATAATTTATTTTGCAAAAATTAAATTTTGATCGTTAATCCACGGCTTTCATTGCATACCCTACTTTTAATTAAAGTAAAAAAAATTATTTACTTTAATTTAAATTTAAAAAAATTGTTTTTTCGATTAGCACATATTTGTTTATATTTTTAGGGGATATGTTTTTTAGATGTTTTAGTATTTTTCCTATGTGTGGGTCAAGAGTTGTATAAGCATACTAAAATTCAACTCTCTAGGTTTAGCCGTTTGGATACAATATTTACCGAACAGACAGACAGACGACAAAATGACGGTATGAGGGTTTTTTGGTCATACCTACAAAACCCTAAAAAATTACACCGACCATTCCTACTCAAGATTTATTGTAAGTTATAAAAATTACAAAAAGCCCCAAATATTCCACATGTAGATATTTTCATATAGGTATATGGATTAGTTTTAGTTTATGATAGGTTTATATACGTTTACTGATGATGAATACATCGCATTCGAAATGTACATTTAATTAATTAAATAAACGTTTAGTGAAGAAAAGGTGCTGCTTATTTCTACCATTTATTAAATCTTCACGTTTAACAAATAACCACCATACTAATTTTTGGTGTCAAAATATCCCTTGTTTACTAACGTTTAAACTGTGGCCATCAATCGGGGAGGACTATTTCATCGAGTCTTATTTTGCTCTTTGGTATTTTAAATTATGTTCATTTTAAGATTAGGTAAAATAAAAATAATAAGAGAGGGATAAAAAATATTTTATTAAAAATAAATGGAAGTTTATCGAACAAAAAATATTTGTTACTTGATTATAAACATTTTTAATCATTTACGTTTCTGTTGTTAAGGGGACATACAACCGTATAGTTTCCTATACAAAACTAACAATTTGAAATAAAATAAGTAACAATCTATGCCACAAAATTTGCAGTGCATTTTTAACTATCTAATAGGATATTTTTAATTGTAAAAAAACGAATTGCATTATAGGTACCATCTTGTAAACCATTCGACGCCTGTTTTTGTACACCAGAGGTCGGCAGCCTTTCGGTGACAAAGAGCCAAACCTATTGTGACGATGCACAAGTGATCGTCCCAAAATTGAAATTTTTAACCAGGCGAGCATGGTCGAGCGGTCTTAATGCTTGGCAGATTAGATGGACGTTCGGGGGACCCAGGTTCGACACCCCTCGGAGGGTGGAGATATTTTTTTTTGTTTTTGGGATAGGCTGGGGCCTATCCCAAATTATTTTAATAAAATTAAAATTTTATACGGCCATAAAAATTTTTTAAAATTAAATTCCTGAATTTCTTTTTTTGTTTTTGTTTGAAATTTTTCTGTGAGGATGTAGTTGCCTTTTACACCTAACAGATGGCGCTGACCGAACATCCTTACCTCTCGCTAGCGTAAGGACCAGTGGAGACATCGACCTCCCTCGACTTCACGCAGCAGTTGTCTTTTACACTAACAGATGGCGCTGACCGAACATGCTTGCCTCTCGGTGGCACATAGGTATTTTCATGTATAGGACCTCACAGGGGAATTTCAAATAAGACATCTTCGAGCAGAGGTAGTGAACCTCTGCAATATACGAGTGAATATACGAGTAAGTAAATTTTGTGGTTAATTTATTATCTGATTTTTGTCGATTGTATTTTGTCTATATTGTTTTGTGATTTTTGAAGTGTTGTGTTCTGGCTCTGCTGTGTCTGTTCCAGCATCGACAGACACCCCGCTTCCTTCATCACGGACAGTAGTGGACTAGCATTTGGAAGTGTTGCGTACTGGCAGAGTTTGTGTCTGTTCCAGCTTCGCCAGACGTATCACTTCCCACGCTGCTCGAGTGCCGCGAGGGATTGTTGTTTTCTTTTTGAGGGGAAAAGGGGAGCATTTGTGTTGGTCTTGAAGTGTTGCGTCCTGCTAAGGCTCGCGTCCGTTCCCGCTAAGGCCGGGTGCAATACTTCATACCACGGACAGAGCAGGGTGGGGGAGATCTTGCTCTAGCCCAAGGGTGGGGGTATAGACAGGCATTGGGAAGCGTTGCGCGCTGGCAAAGTTGCGTCCGTTCCAGCTTCGCCAGACGTATCGCTTCTCACGCGGATAGAGTGTCGCGAGAGAGGGTTTGTTTCTTTGCAGAGTCCCCGTCGCCCACGAAGGACGCCCCAACAGAGGACCAGGGACGGAGAATCCCACCATTGAATGTATTGTTATATTATTTTTGTGTTTTTTCGTTGTAATATACGTTTGAGATAAAATAAATCCGGGTTAAAAGTATCTGCTGTTTTCTTTGGTGTGTGCCTATGCGAGAGAGAGTGTGTGTGTTATCTTGGAACCCGGACCTCGCTCCACTGAGAAATCCGAGCAATCGGTTGGCGCCCGAATAACATAACTGAACGAGTACAGGTAAGCGTCATTTGCGACCGAACTCCACTACCTGCCTGAGAGTACAAGGGTATTGAGGTAGGAGCGTCGCACTATATTGAAAAAAAAAACAATAACATGGAAGAGCCGCTAAAGATATATAAGCTATATTTAAGAAAAAACCGTAAAAATCGTTTATTTGCTTTAAAATCATCAAGTATTACAATAAATTAATATTTACTTATACATTTAGTTTGTGATACCTACTGCACTTACCAGTACAGGCGCGCACACAAGAAATGGGCCTGGGGGGGGGGGGTCCAGTTCGACAAAATATCCATAAAATAATAAAAAATTATTATTGAATTTTTACGAAGAGGGGGAAAATTATATTTTAATTTAATTTTTATTAATAAAAAAGTGATTTTTATTTTCAGTTGCTTAGTTTTTATTAAATAAGTATATGATTCTTTCGTTCCTGGGGAGGGGCCGGACCCGAGGACTACCCCCTTGTGTGCGCGCCTCTGCCAGTATATTACAATATAATAATTCTTTTAATGGGATGATTGCTTCTGGATAGTGTTCGATAAGATATTTGGTGTATATTTAGCAACTTAAGGCAGTACTCATGTTTCAGGTCAGTAAGATTACTTCTTAACTGACTCTTTATTAATTTCATATGTGAAAACACCTGCTCACAGTAATATGTGGATTCGAAAATTATCAGTAGTCCAAACACATAATTTTTTAAATGATTGAACGATTCTGGAAGACGGTTCCAAGCTTCGAAAACATTTTATCTACATTTTGAAGATTACGAATTTCGGTCCACTAATGCTGGGAAGATAAAATGCACTTTTCTCTTTCTAAACTTTCCAGTTCAGAATTAAGTTTTAAGAATATATTATTCCATAAATCTTTGGATTTCAAATCCAATAATTGAAGTTTTAATTGTGCCTGATTAATCAATGGAAATGGTGATAAATGTAATTGCTGCATATCTGCTTCAATTGGTTTTGTCAAAAAAGCTAGTGTGCTTTATATTTTCTAAACTCTTTAAATCTTTCTCCAAAAGCTTCTTGCATGTTAACAATAGTTTGTGAAAAAAAAAAAATGCATTAATAACGTTGTTATTGTCCTTAGGTTTTTATAAATTAATAAAATGTAAAAATATTTCTGTACGTAAATCATTCACAAATATAGATAGGTAACTTTTTCTCGAAACAAATTACTTCTTCTAAAAGAGAATATGCAGCACTCCCTTTAGGGAATACTGCATATTCCTTTAAGAAATAAATTATACTACTATTAAAATAAAATCCAGCCAGTTTTCAAAGAGCCACAAAATTTTCTAAAAGAGCCGCAGGTTGCCGACCCCTGGCGTACACCGAAGCAAATTGTAGCTAAAGCTTCATTCTACAAATATGCTTCTAGCTATTTTGTTCTATTGTGAAATTTACTTATATTTATTGTACTTGGTATACTATTTTTGCCATCTTGAATCTGCCGGGCTTCTTAATATAGGTTTTTCAAGTAAATATAAATTAATTTTTGTAAATAACACATGTACCAAGTGGAATTTTCTTATCATCAAGTAAAATATTAAACAATCATGTCGAAAACAATACGTATTACTTAAACATTTCTACATAAAACTATACAAATATAAAAGTTATTTGATATCCCCAAATATATTTAAAAAATTACGGAATATTGTTGTCTGATATCTATTATTAAGTTATTGAGCGATAACATTTTTACAAAAAACTTTCTACAATTCACAACATCCTATTAGATAGGTACACAAAAATTCGGTGCTAATTTTGATATATAGATTGTTACTAATTTTATTTCAGTTTATTAGTTTTAAATAAGAAAGTTTTAATTCTGGGGGGTTATACGTAGCGCTAAGTCGATAAACAAGGATATATTTCAAAAGTTTAGTTTTAAAGTCCCCCCAGTAACTCACCACATATTCATCCAATTGTAAAAATGTACTGAACAAAAAAGATTTGTTTTCGTATTATAAACAATTTTGGTTATGTAATTTTTCTGTTTTTTATGGACATTATAAGTATTTTATTAAACAGTTTTAACACCGAAATACTTCTTTAAAATGAAAATTTGGAGGTGCCATATAGCCTAGGTTCGAATTGTTTTAATCTGTCGTATTCGCGTATAAAATTACGTGAAAATATGTCGATTCATTTCGCCTGAATCTCTGTCGCACCGACAAACAGCCAGACAGACAGACGGACAGACAGACACATTGATTTTGTTGCGGATATTATTTTTTCTGAAACATGTAGAAACCAAATATGCAAAAAAAAAAAAACAGATATAACCTCCAATTTTTTAATATAAGGTGTCTCAAAAGAAATTTTATATTTATTTAGCTTACTGCGTGAACGCAACGTATCCGAGGGGCGCGGGGGTTATGTCAATCGGTAGCCTGGCTCTTGGGAATTTAGTCGCTATGGAGCGTTTCTCGGGAGCAGACCGCGCGTTATGCGTGCGAGAGTTTTACAAAAAACGGTGATTCGGCGACTGTAGCGCGTAGAAAATTCTGCAGTATTCGAGGTTTTCGCCACTTAAATGATGCGCCAAGCATTCCTCTCATTCGACATTGGGTTAAAAAGTTTGAAGAGACTGGTACAACGCTGGATAAATCAAAATCCGGGCGACCTAGGTCATCAAGAACGGTAGAAAACGTGGAGAATGTTAATCAGTCTATTCGTGACGACCCGAACCTTTCAATTCGGAAGCGCGCAAGTGCTTTAAATGTGCAAAACTTTCCTGGCTATAACCAAAGAACATGGTTCCAACAGGACGGAGCAACTTCACACACGTCCAATATGTCTCTGCTACGTGTTCGTGAAATTTTCTCAGGCAAATTGATCTCCCGGAAAGGTGACATAAATTGGCCTCCACGCAGTCCAGATTTAACCCCTATGGACTTTTTCCTATGGGGTTATCTTAAATCTAAAGTTTACGCCAATAAACCGACTTCACTGGCGCATTTGAAAGAAAATATCCGTCACGAAATGGCAGCCATTCCTGAGTCCACCTGCCGAGACGTCATAAGTAATTTTACTGTTCGATTAAATGAGTGCCGAGAACGCGAGGGTCTACATTTAGACGATATTATTTTTAAGAAATAAATCCCCAAAAAGTGTATTTTAATAATTAATAAACATTTTTTCTATATACGGCTTACTTTTTTTTTAATCGATCCACTAAATATAAAATTTCTTTTGAGACACCTTTATATATTTAATATTTATTACTCAATTGTTCAGTCGACTTATTTTTTAATTGGATTAGTTACACTGGTGCATGCATGCAGACAAGGGGGGGGGGGGGTCCTCGGGTTCGGACCTTTCCTCCAAGGAACAAAAAATCATATATATATTTAATAAAAACTAAGTAACTAAAAATGAAATTCACATTTTTATTAATAAAAATTAAATTAATATATAAAGCCAGCCCTCTTCATAAAAGATCAATGGAAATGAACCCCCCCAGATTAGTTTTCAGTATGCGCGCCTGCACTACTGAAAATATTTTAAGTTATAATAAATGTTTATATGATTTAAACAAATATTTTGGAGTCCAACACAGGGCCCTCTGTCCAGAGGGGCTCCCAGCTATTGTCTCATGTACCTAATGGGCCCTAGGCAAATACGGCCCTGGTATCGTCACTTAAATAACACTAATTTTATTTCTTTTTTACTATACATCATTTTTGTTCTATAATACTTTTAAATCAGAGATTCATTCTCTTTGAACCATAAATCGTATTAATTTGATATTAAAATCCACTTAGTAAAATCCACCATATGTCCTCATCATTAATACACATATCAAATAAGTAACACCAACATAACCATGGGGTGGTTATCCTTATAGGGCCTGTGAGGGTTCGAGACGTAAGGGGTGTGGCATTAGTTGTGCACTGTCGCGCATTGCGCCCTCTGTCCCAATGTTTTATTCATAGGATGTCCACCAAATTATCAAGCTAGTTTGCTTAATTCAGCTAAATCCGAGCTTTTATTATTGTTAAATGTGGAGGAAGTTGTTACGCTTTATTTATTACTGTGTAGGAAACGTTATTGACTTGATAAAAAATAGATTTCTTTGCGATATGACAGAATTTTATCATTAGAATTGGATTTTTATCGATGGGAGGTTTTGACAATTATTTGTCTGTTGTGTGGCTGTTTGGGCGATTTGCTATGACTTCGAAATACTAAAAAGAAGGGAACTATGTATGTAATAGTATCATTATATTATACTAGTATCGTTTCTTCTTTTGCCTCATTCTTAACTAACCAGTTTAAACTTCGAACTCACCGAGAATATGTTGTATGCTCGAAGATAATTTACCTGATCAACGCCCCCCAGAGAAAGGGGGATCAATTAGAAGGTCATAAAAATTAAACGATTCTATTGGTTCGGATGGTAAGATAGAACTATTGTCTTGTTTCACTCGCTCTAGTTACAGCTGCAATATCAGCGCTTCATATATAATATTTTCATTTTTGTGACTTCTTTTATATTATCTTACTGACTTTAAATATATTTAAGAAAAAAAAACCTTAACGCTGTAAAACGGACTTTTTTGGTTATGATAATTTTAATTAAGATATTATTTTTCAACATGACATGTACAAAAACCGAAATACATTTATTTGAATGTGTTCAAATATAACAAAAGAAGATAATAACTACGGACGTACGGTGGGTAAAGTACTACGAGGGTTACCTTTTATGTTTTTACAAACGACCACTAGATGGCAATATTTAAATGTGTCATTACTATATTCGTAAAATTTGATATTTGTTATTATGAAATCAGTGGCAGCTTATAAATTGACCGAGTAGTTTGTTGCCAGCGTTTTAAAAACAAGTCTGTGAAAAAATAGATATTACTCGAGAATTTTTTACGATTTTAGCAAAGGCCTAACTCTACAACAATACATGGATTCGCTTCGTTCAACTTTTGGTTATGAAGCATCATCAGAAAAGACTGATCGATGTTGTGCGCAATATGATTGAAGAATATAGGCATGTGACTTACCGTGAGATAGAGTCATCCTTAGAGCCCTGCAAATCCGCGGGTATCCGCGGATTATCCGCGGATATCCACAACTTGTCAACGGATGCCTATAAATTATCATCTAAACCATGCGGAAGCGGATCGGATGCGGATAAAATATCATATCCGCTTATCCGCAATATCCGCGTGAATATAAACCCTCGGTTACTTTCGGAGAAACACGCGATTGTGTTCTGATTACGCAGTCCTCGTTTACCTTCGGTTGTTTGTATACACATGTGATATTTTGTAGCATTATATCTCACTGTATGTTATTGTTACTAAGACAATTATCCATGATCGAGATTGTGTTGAGACAATCAACCTAACTTTTTTTTTTATTATTGTATTTAGAAAATAATATTTTGAACAAAAATTGCTTGGTACACATTCGATGTAATTATTCCTACCTCTGACTTAAAATCCAGGATTAGAGAATCCTGGATTTTAAATCCAATAAACGCCAGGCAAACAGACGAATTATGAAAAGCAATAAAACGGTTATTAAAAAAAAGATGTTTTGCTTTTCAAATAAAAGTGTTTAATTACTACATGAAACTCGTTTTTTTTCATTGTTCGAAAATAACAAAAATTGTTTGCTTCAATCGACTGTAAAAATAAAACCACGCGATGGATATGGCTGAAAATTTAACAGCAGTCTATTGACAGATGGTACTTTTCAGAAACAAACTTATTACAATACTACTAGCGCCAATTCTTAGATTTTATAAGGACTTATTGACCTACCCTCGTATACATTTGTTTATCGGTTCTCTGTCGATCAATCGGTTTGTAAAATCTCGTGAACTATTTATCTTAATTACCGTGATATGTCAGATACTTCTGTTCAACATAGCCAGTTGTAACTTTAGGTTAATGTTTCCCAACTAGAAACTTTCTTAAATATTTTATTGTTATTATAACAATTATACGTATTAAATTATTTATGACTAATTAAACTTATTGTTATCAGAAGAATTATAATAAGAATAATATTTTATTAACAGTTTTGCGGCCAATAAAGAACTAAGACATACAAATTTAACAACATAAACTATTCAAAAGTTAGCAAAACATAAAAAAAGAACATACAAAGAGTTCGCTAATAAATAAATACTATACAATTATTATTAATTACTAGCTAATTTACCCGGCATTTCGTGGGCGATTGTTTAGATGTTGTTGTCGCTGTTTAGGATTGAAGACAGGGCGCACCCCTTGCCGTCAGAACAATCCCCCCCCCCCCCCCGACCCAGGAACTAATAATTTCGGTGTAGAATGAAGGTGTATGGTATTAACACTGTCGTTCAATCAATCATTCAAAGAAAATCCTTTCTTCTCTTGTTTTACTGCCAATTTATTTTATTTTTTTCTAATTTTATTTTTTTAAGTCATTATTTCCGCAGGTTTCTAATGAGTATCTGTCCAAAATTTCGTCCAGATCGTTAAAGAGCCTAGAAGTGTCTAGAATTTCTTGAAAATGCTTATGAAACCCTAGAAATTTCTATGGACCATTACTTCCGCAGAGTCCTAAAGACTATCTGTGTAGGATTTGATCCAGTTCGGTCAAAGGGCCTAGAAGCGTCTAAGATTTTTTGGTCATACCGAAGAATCTTGAACATATTGTCATAATTATGATATAATTGTATGCTAATGTCCCAATTCCTTGAGAGGCCTTTAGGCGGTGTAGGTCGCGGTTGCTGACTTACGATTTTGGAAATTAAAGAATGTGCAGAGTGTTGCGTGTTTGTCAGCATAAGTTTTGAACTACTTTCTAATGTGTTGATAAACATTATTCAATTGTGCCGACTATGGTCTTTAATTGCTGCCAATAATTACACAAGTGAATGATGTTTCCAAAACAATTGAGGTAGGACCTGCCGTCATAGTGTCCTGGTTAACAGTTATAAAATGGTCTTAGGGAATAGAGTCGTCGGTAGTCAGTCATTTGAGTGAGTCATTCAAGTTAGTCTTTCTTAGTAGTCAAGCAGTAGTAATTTTTGTGAGCACGCTACCCAAGGACCAGCCCAGCTGTTCAAGTCACCAACCCGAGATGTGAGTGCCGCCTACAGGGCTTCTCCACGTGTTCGCCTCGTGCGGATACCTAGGGTGGTTCGACCGATCCTGGAGAAGCCGGGGCAAGAACGGGACTTACATTAGCTACAAACAGACAACACCAGCAGCCATTCTAACAGTTAATTGTATTCTGATGTACAATTATTATTATATAATAAATTATATAGAAAAGATGTCCGTTCTTGAATCCAGCCCGTGACAATATCTATAAGCCATTACTTCAGCAGAGTTTTTAAAAGTTATTTTCCAAATATGGTCTGTGTTGGTCAAAGGGCCTAGAAGTTATAAGATTTATTGGTTATAACTACGAAACCCTAAACACTTCTATGCGCCATTACTTTTTAGAGTCCTAAAGAGTATCTGTGCAAAATTTGATCCAGATCGGTTAAATGCCTAGGAGTATATAACGAACAAATAAGCAAACAATTTTCCTTTTTATATACCTACTGAGTGATCATTTGAAAAGAAGCTGGCAGTTAATAAAAAACATGCAAAATATTTAGCATGTGTTTTCTTATACCATACGATATTAATACGATAATTATAAAAATGTTATGCAGTATAGCCTGTTTCTTTGGTTTAAGCGGAACTAGATTTTGACAACTAGTAATTTTTATCGGTTAAACGAAATTAAACCTTCAAACATGAAAAAAATAAAGCCTGGTTTATAATAGATATGTTATGGAACATAAGCATAAAAATTACACTATTTTCTTTGTTCTGTTTATTGCAAACAGATGTTTTGAAGGGTCAAAGCTATTGTTCTATTACGTATGCGCTGTGCTATGGAGTTATTATAAACCAGGCTTAACTCGTGACAACTTAAGAGAATTAAAATTCCATTTGGTTCCGCCTAAAGGTTTGGAATAACTTCGAATTAAATAGATGATGAATTTATTTAAAATTTAGAATATAAAAATGTTATTTAAGAAGAAACAATTTAAAACTACAATGGATTTATTTATAATTTACTGTTTTTTTATTTGTTTGCAATATACAATAAATGACATGTCCATTTCTGTCCATATTCTACTTTCTTTTTAAAATTATTGCTCGTTATAGAGAGATATCGTTTTTGTTAACTCATTAGCTTTATTCACGGATGAAATTTCTTCCAGATTAGAACGGATGAAATAGTTACTGTTTCTGACAAGATGTTTGTTATTCACAGTAACCTTCAAACAATTACGTCACCTGTTCATAGCAAGTCAGTTATGTTTGTAGATTACAACAAAAACTCTAAGTCAGAACATGCGCGTAGCTAGTTTCGTTGAATTTATTTAATGAACTGAGTTCTTCTTCTTAAATTTACTACACCGTGATCGAAATCTTATGAGTCAGCCAAATTTTGCATTCGCGGTGACAAGAGTATCTAATACGTCTCAAGTTAGACATGCGCATTAAATATGTTCATGAACTTATTCCTTAACTGTTGGTACCTTATTAGCAACTTCACCCGCTAACAAAGCTATTATTATAAAATAATGTGGTGACAGACTAAATTTGTCTAAGAACAGTTGATCATTTTATATTAAAAGTTATCACAAGAAAAGTGCAAATGCAGTTATGGACAAACTTGTTCACAGACTTTATTAATCTTTCAAACCTTATTTCCTTTCAAACCATTTTTTATTTTCAGTAGTTTTTGCTGCTTCGACAATAAGCCAGGGCAATTCTTAGTTTAGAAAATTCCATGCCTGAACGGGATTCGAACCCGAGACCTTAGCAACGCAGAGCACATGTGTTATCATTACGCTACGCCGGTCGGCCTTTCAAACCTTGTTTTACAAGTATAGAACATACCAAATTATTTTTGAAGATCGGCATAAAACAATTATCCCGTATAACTGTAATCACATTGTTAAACTACAAAAGAACTAGGGTTCATGTTTACAACCACTTTGTAAACAATCAACTGTCAGTGGCGCATACGTTTAAGTACTAAATATAAATAAGTATACTTGTTTTTGTTAATCCTTTAAGTAAGATGCGTAATGTGAAAAACTAATCCCTACGGCTATGGGTTTACACGCCTAGTTATATCACTTCTATTGTAATTTTATGGGTTCCCTAACTTTTATTATTTTATTGCGATCTTCAAAACTAATTTGGTGCGGTATATACATAGATTTTTAAATTTTTATGATAAATTCGAAAAAAAATTGATTGAAAATATCCTAAATGTTTCTCAAAGTTTGAAAAATGCAGGGCTCAATCAAATTTATGATACTCTTATAAATATTTAGCTTAAGAGACTAAAATTCCTAGTTAGACCGCGTATGATAATTTGATAAGAAAAATTGTTTGAAAAAAACAGTAATTATTAATTCTTAGAATAAGAAGTTTCGACATCTAAGTGACCGCTTCAGCAGAAGGTAAAGGGCTCATAGACCAGCAGTTGAAAAATCTGTAGACCATGTAATCAATACTGAAGGACCGTTCACCACTGTTTGAGAAGTAGCCAGTACTTCCACTAGGCTGAACATACCTCGCAAATATTCATTTCAAACATACTCTTCCTACATCTACGGTAACAAGCATTAAAAAGTATACCACCCTCCAAATAAGTATTAATCAATTATTGAACTCTATAAATATCACCATACCACACATGCAAGCAAACGAGACCTCTAAAATCCCTCCATGGCTTGTACAAATACAAGAATTAATCTAAACCTCTTGAACTACGACAAAAAATGTCAAAATATCATTAAAAATAAATTCCACATCATCAAACAAAAATACGAGAAGAGCCATTTTATATATACTGATGCATCCAAAATTGACGATAAAGTAGGATCGGCTATAATTATGGAAAACGAAACTCATAAACACCATTTTCCAGACGAAGTTAGCATATATACCGCAGAAATGATTAGCATATGCTTTAGTTTAAAACATATAGATGAGCTAAACACAAATAATACCAGGTACGTAATATTCTCCGACTCTCTCAGTTCTCTTCAGTCCATATCAACAATATTTCCAAAGCATCCCCTTGTGAAACTTATCCAAGACCTCCTGTTCCGACTCTCCCAAAAAAACTTGGAAATTGTTTTCATTTGGATCCCATCACATACCGGTATACCTGGAAATGAACAGGCTGATGCTGCAGCCAAAGACGCTACCACCCTCGCAGTGACCAAAGTACCAATCCAGGCATACGACCTCAAAGCCCAGATAAAATCTGCAGTAGGAGAAAAATGGACACTGAGATGGAAGCAGATAGCATCAAATAAACTCCGAACGATCCAGGATACAATTTCAAAATGGGAGCCAGTAACTGGAAGAAGATGAGACCAAATAGTATTAACAAGACTGAAGATTTGCGCACTAGAATAACACACGACTACCTATTTAAAAGAACCGATCCAACTATCTGCAAAGAATGCAATACAGTATTAAGTGTAGAGCACATCCTAATTAATTGTCAAAAATATCAACTGGTACGGAACAAACATCAACTACCAACACAACTCAGAGGAATATTGAATGACGTCAATCCCCAAAAAATATTATCATTTCTTTTAGACACTGAATTATTTAAAAATAATTAACTGTACTACCATGTTATATGTATGTATATTATATTTGTTACTTTTTTATAATCTGATACTGTTATAGAATATGAATTGTACGCAATAGACTTACGTAAAGTGCTAATACCTAAATAGGTGAAGCACGTAAAATTAAAAAAAAAAAAAAACATACTCTTTGGCAAAAAAGTTGTACAAGGTGTCTCAAAAGAAATTTTATATTTATTTAGCTTACTGCGTGAACGCAACGTATCCGAGGGGCGCGGGGGTTATGTCAATCGGTAGCCTGGCTCTTGGGAATTCAGTCGCTATGGAGCGTTTCTCGGGAGCAGACCGCGCGTTATGCGTGCGAGAGTTTTACAAAAACGGTGATTCGGCGACTGTAGCGCGTAGAAAATTCTGCAGTATTCGAGGTTTTCGCCACTTAAATGATGCGCCAAGCATTCCTCTCATTCGACATTGGGTTAAAAAGTTTGAAGAGACTGGTACAACGCTGGATAAATCAAAATCCGGGCGACCTAGGTCATCAAGAACGGTAGAAAACGTGGAGAATGTTAATCAGTCTGTTCGTGACGACCCGAACCTTTCAATTCGGAAGCGCGCAAGTGCTTTAAATGTGCATAGATCATCATTACATCGCATTATGCACAAAGACCTAAAGCTGCACCCTTACAAAATTCAATTGGTGCAAGAATTAAAGCCCCAAGATGCCAGTCAGAGGCTTAATTTCGTAAATCAGGTGATTGAGCGATTTTCAACGTTTACCAACATTTTGTTTTCGGATGAAGCTCATTTTCATCTTAATGGCCACGTAAATAAGCAGAACTGCCGCTACTGGAGTGCAACGAATCCGAAACGCAAACATCAGAAACCCCTACATTCGCCTAAAGTGACCGTATGGGCTGCGATGTCGGCGCGAGGAATTATCGGCCCTTACTTTTTTGAAGACGAAAGGGGGCGTGCAGTTACAGTGAATTCAGAGCGTTATGTGGAGATGTTAGACAACTTCTTGGTACCTGAACTGCAAAACTTTCCTGGCTATAACCAAAGAACATGGTTCCAACAGGACGGAGCAACTTCACACACGTCCAATATGTCTCTGCCACGTGTTCGTGAAATTTTCTCAGGCAAATTGATCTCCCGGAGAGGTGACATACATTGGCCTGCACGCAGTCCAGATTTAACCCCTATGGACTTTTTCCTATGGGGTTATCTTAAATCTAAAGTTTACGCCAATAAACCGACTTCACTGGCGCATTTGAAAGAAAATATCCGTCACGAAATGGCAGCCATCCCTGAGTCCACCTGCCGAGACGTCATAAGTAATTTTACTGTTCGATTAAATGAGTGCCGAGAACGCGAGGGTCTACATTTAGACGATATTATTTTTAAGAAATAAATCCCCAAAAAGTGTATTTTAATAATTAATAAACATTTTTTCTATATACGGCTTAATTTTTTTTTAATCGATCCACTAAATATAAAATTTCTTTTGAGACACCTTGTATATCCTATTTGCAAAACTAGTAGATTTAATTTAATTTTCTCATAATTTCTAGTATTATTTTCTTAAATACAATTAGTGTTGTCGGTTGTATTGTTGAGGCGGCGAGAAGTAAGGCGAGTGGAGAGAGAGATGTGTATTATCTCAGTAGGATTGGACATTAATAGTTAATAATGTGAATGTAATTACATAGAGCTTCATCAATCACCGGAGCTTGTCACTCGATCATAACTCCTGAACCCATTACCAGACCGACAAGCCGCTACTACCGCCACACTCTACATTACACTAAACCCGAACACCATCCAAAATATTTAATACTATACTTCGTTTTTCTGCTTTATGATACTTTAGGACAAAGAAAAGTTGACATAAAAGATGAAGTTTGTATCCAGAAGTGGATCAAAACGGCTATTCAGTAGCGGATTTACCTTTGTAGTGACCTAGGCGGAAAAAAATATTTTGGGCCCTTTCCTCATATTGCAGACGAGCCCGTTGTCCAGTTGTTGTAAAGTTTCATTCACAGCTCATGTTTTAATAGATAGTACGTAATTCATAGTGTTAATGTTAACGCATAACAATGTTAGTTCTACACAAATCCGTATAAGCATTCATAGCTCCAATTTAGTGGATAAGCGTAAGAAAATATTTAACTCATAATGTTAGAAGTTTGTATACCTCAAACTTCTAACATTAACATTAACATTAAAACACTGACAACTGTCAAAATGAAGGAATATATTATACTTGAAATTCGAATAAGACTTGTGGATGCAGCTTGTGACATAATTATTAGTAAAAATGTTGAAACTAATATTGAAAAATAGATGTGAAGTGAGAATTTTTACATATTTCAGGGTTTCGCAGGTGTACAGTGATACATTTCAAAATAGTCGAATATATTATACAGGAAATTCTAAAAAGACTTGTGGCTGCAGTTTATGATGTACTAATGAGTAAATGTGTTGAATCTAATAAAAAATTTATGTGAAGTGTGAATGTTCACATATTTTAGTGTTTTTCAGGTATCTACTACCCAAGTTAAAGCAGCTATATGTGTGGAACATTATTTTTTTTTTTGCGGTATCAAGTCAACATGAACAATATTTTGAAAATAATGTACCGTTTGTTGTTATTCTATGTACTAAGAGCTTTTCCTTAAAATACTACATGAACTTTTAAAATAAAATATGTATTTTTTCAACAATAAAAAAATTTATCCGTAAAAAATTCCTTTTGAACTATTTGGTTTCCATCAATGTACATTATTTTTCAGGTTTTTAGACCAACACTTCTGGGAAACAGGGTGGAAACAAAAGTTAACTTTTTTTTATGAAATCAAAAAGTTAGGTTAGATTGAGTAGCTTCAGGCACATTATAGTTATTTTATTTAATAATTAACTTAATAAATATTATTTTGGTTCTTTTTAGAAGTACATTAATAAAAAAACAATACATATATTTAGTAACAAGATATTTTTATTATAAATTGTTTAGTAATTTATATTGAGTGTAGATGGCAGCTAGATCGATTTATCTATTAAAACATGAGCTATGAATAGTACTAAAGTGTGCTTAGCCACTAACATTATCCATTAACATTATGCACTATGAATTACGCGTTGTCTATTAAAACATGAGCTATGAATGAGGCTTAATACACGCTACATATTGTCCATCCAACTTGTGCATGATCTTCCTACGCTTCTTTTATTAACTGGAATTATTAAGGAGAGGAACATCCGCAGGAGCGCTGTTGATATGTATGGTGCTTTTGTGCAAAAAGTTTTATGGCTCCGCCCATGTTTTTTTTTTGTCTTTTTGTTTTTTAGTATTTAGAAATTACCGCACCGTTTTAAAAAATTCTTTCAATGATGGAAAGTCTATACTTTTCTAAGCGCCATATGCTTTGTTTCGACACTAAAGCCGCATTAAGAGCTCTTTAAATTAACACGTTATAGACTGTTCGTTGTTACGCTGTAAGTTATGTTTCTATGCATTGTTTTAACGTTATACGTACCGTTCACAGCAAGTTAGAAATTAATGTGTTACGAATAGTCCGACATCTGTGTGTCTTTAAACCAACTACATGGCATCGTAAAATGTTGTGTATTATTGTTTTTATAATTCTGTTGTCTTACATTTTAACTAACTAAACCTAACCTAATTACCTAAATTGATCATATTTACTGTTCGTCTTTGTAATTTTGAGCAAGATTTGTTAATGATGACTTTATGCTAGGTTTTGTAAAGGCATACGATAAGTACGGGGTCACTGATAGACTGCGATAGCCAATGTATTTATATGTCTGTCTCATTAAAACATCTCACTAGCAAGTAAGTTTAGAAAATTATCCACAATCCACAATGAACAACGTATTAAATTTAGAGGTCTGTATAACGTATATTACGGCCAGACTCCAGCGTTATATAGTTGGCATACGCCAGCGTCCGCTCAGCTCTCTGATCGGTCGCTAAAAACCTAAATGGGGAAAAATATGAATTCCGTAACCACTGTGAAGTGACTCCAGTGGCTATCAGCTGTCCAGGGCAAGGTAGAAGGCCGCCAGCCCAGTCTAGAGGTAGATGTGACCATGCAGGGTGGTCCTGTAATTATCAATGTCGATGTGCGGCCTAAAATTTATACGGCGCCAGTCACTTCGCTTCTATTGCCCTAAATTCTGGAAGAAAAATAAAACCCCAGGGGAAGGAATAGAGTTCTCGTAATAGAAACACCAAAATTCTCAATAACCAAATTTATTAACAAAAAAAATAATCAGTAACTAACAAATGGTAATAACAAATAAATAATATCCGCTAAACGAATATTCAATACGCAAAATCTATTAACCAAATAAATATTAAGAATTACAAGATCAATGACCAGTTGAATATTCCCTTTTTAGTTCGGAGTACGACAAAGTTAATACAAAAAAATAAATTATTTAATCTACGAGCAAAATATCTAAGTTAAATCCAAAATTTAGAAAACTAAGTACTCACAAATGGCCAAAGGAAATTAAACAACTGAATCTTTAACCGGTAATTAATTACAATTTAAATTGACAAACTGAATTACTTGTAATACGGTATAACTACCCAGTAACATGTGATTGGATTACTTATGCTACAACTGCCCTAGGGCTGCGTGAACTTTTGCACAGGAATATTATACCACCGTGATTAATTACGTTGAAAAAATGGTAACGGTATTCCGGTTGGCAATACCGTTAGGAAAAATCCGGAAGAGGGCTAGAATCGGAAAGCCAGCGCTTTTTCGGAACCCGATTTAAATTTTTACTACAATTCTCTCTCCTTAAAACTATTGAAATCCCAATCCGTCTATTGGCAACGAAGTCGCGTTGATTCAAGAATCCATCGTTGTCAAGAGACTGACTCCACCTATCCCCTTTTACTCTTAAAAACCCGTGATACGTCAACAAAAAAATCTCCGCGAGATGCCCAAAAAAATTGACGACCACCCTACCCACTGACTCGACGGAAATGATC
The DNA here is from genome assembly GCA_963971575.1 of Liopterus haemorrhoidalis. NCBI lineage: Eukaryota > Metazoa > Arthropoda > Insecta > Coleoptera > Dytiscidae > Liopterus > Liopterus haemorrhoidalis. The sequence goes on from OZ020622.1 coordinate 20,923,549, forward strand.
AAAATTTAAAAAAATATCGAGAACAAAAAAAAAAAATTAAGGAAGACTGGTCAAAAAAAAAAATAAATAAAAAAAATGCTTGTGGCTGAGGTTCTGCCCGATTGAAGTCAACGTTAATTCCTCCCAAAATAATACAAACCCGATCCTCGATAACGTGAACAGCAAGTAACACGAATACTTGACCAGTAAGTATTCAAAGTAAGGAGTAATCTGCGTGTTTGAAAGCTAATTCACAACCTCCAGTTATCAAGGAAAATACTATACAGACAGACTGAATTTACATTACGCGGCAAAAATTAAAAATGAGCGATTCGTGAACAAAAATTATTGTACCTCCAAAAAAAAATACGGTGGCGACACGCCCAACCGTACACGCAACAGCGTACTCAATAAATCCAAAAACATATCTCAATAACTCAAAAATATCTCAAGATACAACAAAACTTGAGAAACCTCAATGCATTTCAGCTAATAATACAGTACAAATAATAACACACACTTAATAATCATGGCCATAACTCATAAGGGTGTACCAGACGCAGCTCTACACTATTAACGTTAAGAATCACAAAAAAACATCCCCAAACGGGAATTCCAATACGTTAACAGGGC
>OZ020622.1:20926660-20930032 GCA_963971575.1 Liopterus haemorrhoidalis
TTCACAGAGAGATTGATCTAAAAATCTCAATAATGTACATGGGAATCGGAATAGTTTTAACAGGACTTCTAAATAAGATTAGTTTGTCGACAAATATCGATATTTTTGTGTCGTTGAAAAAATTAATTAAATATTTTAAAAAATTGTGTGGTATCAAAAGAAAGCTCTTAAAACGAAGATCAAGGAACGGAAAGTAGTTTTTTAAAATATCTTTATTATAACTCTTTTTTTTATGTACTAAAAAAAATACTGTTACGCACATTTTGAACCAATGGGGTTAAACTAAAAATCTGAAAAAATTCTAAGTAATGTATATTGTGACCTGAATCGGAAACACGAAAAGAATTTTTGATCAGATTGCGTTTTTGGAAAATATTGCAGTTCTAGTGTTTTTGACAAAAAAATTATTTTTTTTAAATTATGGTTTTATTATATCTAATACTGTTATGGATTTTTTGTATTTATGACTAAGGTATTGTGTCTTCTTCTGAAATTAAAAATATAATATACATTTTTTTTTATAAAAATCAGCTGAGGGTCGAGTTCATTTGAGTTTCACCGATCATACATCATGATTCAACCTATTGTTTGAATTATTTTAGTTTTTTACTTTTTAAGGTCCAAAGAGGAATAAATAATTTTTAGCTGGAAAATACTTATAAATCAAATAACAAATTGTTGATACATTGATTCATGTGAGAAATACATTTCTGAAATTGAAAAAAAATAAGCCGTTTATCAATATAATTTTTATTAATTTAATGAAGACTTAGATACGAAGCAGAAAAAAATAAATCGCCGGACTTTTTTAATTTAAATTGTATTGTGACGAAATTTCCGCAAAACTTTATATACTAGCTGGAATACCCTTACGGTTATTGTAATGTACATTTTTGCCGCATCATAATTGATAAGTGGGATATTTCTATTTCAAATAGAACAGAAAATAATCGTTTTTTTATTCCAAACCACTCTTTTTTATGTATTTACACCCCATATTTTCCAATATGTAGGGTTTTAACAATGGACGTAGGCTGCGTTCGATTTGTCATCAACTGGTACGTGTAACGTGTAACCCCCAATACTCATTTGGCAGGGCAGGTCAATTTCACGAAGTCTTACGACATGATACGAAGCCTAACATTCCCACACATAATGAAACATACATTGCGCTTTATATATTATACTCTATCTCAGAAAGACTGATAGCAATAAAATTTATTATTTGTAAAAAGTTTACAACCGAGTGTGCCGCACATATTATATGGGAATACGAACTAGGGTTACACACAATAGATCATAAAAATGTTACCCTAAAATTTTGAGGAAAAATATGGTCGAAGGAGTGCGTTTAATGATATGATAAATATGATCACCGGCGTGCGTTTAATAAAATGATAAATAGTAATATAGAAATACATAAAACCAATTTAAACGTGTTTAAAATGTGCACGCCACTGGTAACTGCCTGACAAAAAGATTTATTACTATCAGTCTTTCTGAGATAGAGTATAGATGAAGAAACTTATAATGTATAGGAGTTATACATACCGCAAGATAAATTTCTAAGTCGTTCTTCTGCTATCCATTCCCTCTTCATAACCTATCCATCGGAGAGAACTTACTTTAACATTTTAGCAATTTAGAAATATTTTCACATTTTTTTTTTAATATTTTTTGATAAAATAATATTTATTATTACTTCCATTTCCCCTCATGGAAATATTTCTTAAATGACCCAAAAACTAAGAGATTTAGACTAATTTCAGAAGAGCGAAATCCATTACAATTTTGTTCATTTCATTACTTTCTCGCCAGTCGCTATATTTTCAAATTACCATTTCGTTTTTATGACAGTCTGTTGAATATCTGCCAAGATGAAGCTAATGAGCCGATATTAGGGTCTATGAACGACGCACAAAACAGAAAATTTAACAAAAGTATCGATAAAAAGAATAAAAATACAAATGAAATTGTGTAAAATGTATTTATTAGATTCAAATACTATTGAAAAAACATTGAAATAACTTAATTGTCCCCCAGAATAATATTAGAATTATTTAAACTTTAACATTTGACAATAACAAATTATATACATTGCCTTACTAACCTAATTGCCTTCATTTAAATTAAATTAAGTAATTATCATGTGAATAAAAAATCAAATGTGTTAAAACATTTAAAAAATAAACAAAACATTAATAAACAAATAAAGAAATTTTGTATTCTAGACTTTAAACCTTCATTAACAGTTAATTCAAATCAAAAAGTTCTACATTCTCTAAATATATAAAAAGAAACGGCTGCTGTCTATTTGTTTGTCTGTCTGTATTCTACCTTAAAACTCGAGAACAGATTTTAAGTTGTATATAAAATCTTTATTGCCGTCAAAATAAGTACATATAAAAATAGAAAAAGCTTATAGCTAACCTTACATATTCCTGTTAAAACTTTGTACATTTAAATATGGTGCACATCCGTATAGTTCTCATAAATTTCTTATAGAAATCTAAAAATCTGAATTTAATTTAGTAACAATTTATGCATAAAGTCTTGCGGCGAATTTTTATCTATCTAATTATTATTATTGTTATGGGGTTTGTCAGGTTTTGACAAGCGTCCACTAATCGCAAACTTCAGCAACCTTTTGAGCCGCGTCATACTAGAGAATAGTGGAGCTAAATACACACGACTGCATCCCAAACCTTGGCGATATGCAGACGCGGAAAATTACGCCAGATCTATTGCCCACACAATGCGGAGTGACCCGAGCAGCACTGCTTATTATTATTATTATTATGGGGATTGTCGCGAGGGAATTAGAGGCAAGAAGGGTAGAAATTGGGGAAAGATAACAGGAGGGGGTAAAGGAAGGAAGGAAGAGGCCTGGTGGGAAGCAGAAAGGGAGAAATGGAAGGAAGGAAGGGGGCTGAGGTTACCTGGAAACGGGGAGGAAGGAAGGGAGATAGGAGAAGGGCAGAAGAAATGGTTAGAAGGGAAGAGAATGGAATAAAATAAATTAAAGATGGGCGAGAGAACTGGAAGCAAGAAGGAAGGAGATCGGAGAGGGAAACCAGAATGAGAATAGGAAGAAAGAGAGGGGACACTGGAGCAAGAAGAAAGAAATGAGAAAAAATATTGTAAATTGAATTGTATTGTACGTTATTTATTTTTTATTGTTTTATTTCTATTTGTAATGGTTAATACCCTGAACGCCGCAAGGCCTAGGAAATAAAGAATATATATTATGGGGTGTGTCAGGTCTTGACAAGCGTCCACTATTATTATTATTATTATGGGGTTTGTCAGGTCTTGACAAGCGTCCACTAATCTCAAACTTCAGCAACCTTTTGAGCCGCGTCATACTAGAGA